>CAUYRH010041044.1:0-15663 GCA_963574655.1 Perodicticus potto
CCCAATTCATAATTGCTAAGTCATGGAAGAAGCCCAAGTGCCCATCAATCCATGAATGGATTAATAAACTGTAGTACATGTACACCATGGAATATTATGCAGCCTTAAAGAAAGGTGGAGACTTTACCTCTTTCATGTTTACATGGATGGAGCTGGAACATATTCTTCAGAGCAAAGTATCTCAAGAATGGAAGAAGTATCCAATGTACTCAGCCCCACTATGAAGCTAATTTAAAGGGTTCATATGAAGGCTATGACCCAACTATAGCACAAGAATATGGGAAGGTAGGGGAGAGGGGAGGTTGGGGTGGGGGGGTAATTGGTGGAGCCACACCTATGGTTCATCTTAGAAGGGTACAGGTGAAACTTACTAAATGCAGAATACAAATGTCTTCATACAATAACTAAGAAAATGCCATGAAAGGTATATTAAACAGTCTGATGAAACCATTTCAGATTGTATATGAAGCCAGCACATTGTACCCCTTGATTACACTAATGTACGCATCTATGATTTAATAAAAAAAAAAGATGTTCATATTTAATATATGCAACTTGATGCATTGGAGAGAATTATATACCAGTGAAATCATCATTATTCCTATCTTATTATTATGTGATAAAAACACATAACGTATAGGCTGGTAGTGGTGGCTCATGCCTGTAATCCTATCACTCAGGGAGGCTGAGGCAGGAGGATTGCTTGAGCTCAGGAGTTTGAGACCCACCTGAGTACAAGCAAGAGTGAGATCCCATCTCAAAAAAAAAAAAAAGTACATAACATATGATCTACTCCCTCTGTAAATTTTTGAGTATATAATTCAGATTGTTAGCTATTAGTAGCAATGGAGATCCAGTAGGTCTCTAGGACTCACTCACCTTGTATAACTGAAACTTTGTACCTTTTGACTAATACCTTCCCATATGCCTTGCTCATCCCTAAGCAACCATCAATGCATTATCTGTTTTGATGAGTTTGACTATTTTACATTCAGTATTCAAATGGCACCATGTAGTATTTGTCATTCTGTGTCTGGCCTATTCCATTTAACGTAATGTCCTCTAATTTTATCCACGTTACAGCATGTGACTCTTTTTAAGGCTGAATAATATTCCATTTGATGTATATACCACATTATCTTTATCTGATTATCTGTTAATAAATATTTATATTGAATCATGGTTCAGTGATTCAACATAAATCACTGTCTTCAGGAGTGCAGATACATGAGTTTGGATGTAGCTTAAAGAGTGCCTGGTTGTGATATTGATCTCATGACATGGGTCTAATTGGGTATTGCCATGTTACTTGAAGCCAGACAACCCTAAAGAAGCTGTAGTTTACTAATCAACAGTTTCTTAGAATGCTTAAAAGGAGGTCATTTGTATATATTAGTATATATTTATATATAAATTGCTTTGACTGATATATAGTAATAAATATGATTTCTACTTCTCATAATTTATGCTCAGAAAAAGTAGAGACTACTTGTTCCTTTGAGTTCGCCATCCTTAACATGATGCCTGCTTTTCACTGAACATAATCCTTAAAAACCACCAGAAAACCACGTGAAAAAATATGACTCTTACCCCTATCTGTGCACATCTGTAGTGACAAGATTTGGCCACTAGATGGTGGCTGGCTATCAGTACTGTGAAACAATAACTTTTTCTACTTAGCAAAGCAATAAAAGAATATATTAATATATCAAACAAACACAAAATAAATGTACATTTAAAATTCCTTTGATTAAAAATCAAGGAAAATAAAAAAATAACAGAAAAAGCAGTAAATACTACAGCATGATTTTGTTTTGTTACATTTATTTCTTGAGAAGATTTTTGGCTTCTTTGGATGGATCTTGGGACAATAAATACTTATCTGTACACATAAGCCCCATAGGTCATTGCTTTGGCAATGGGATAGATTCCTTTTGGTGCTCATTTACCCACTGAATTGAGACCCGTTCTGCAATAGAAAATGCCTTTTGCCATTTTTGTGTCTTTGGGAACTTGCATAGGCCTTGCAATGTCTTAGGTACTCAGTAACTCTTTTCAAGAATGGACAAATTCTTATTCTTTCTACATGTTTTCTGGTAGGTAGGGGAGATCATCTCTGTTTCTCTTTCTCTTCCCCTTGAACTTATGGATAGTTTTACATGGGAAAGGAAATGAAATCTTCACATAAGAAAGGAAAGAAAAAGGATATCTAGAGACACTGTCTTTCAGATGCCAGAAAGTAGACTATCCTAGAAATGGCAAGCTTTGGGGACTGCAGAGAAGGTAGAGCAGGTACCACAACTGGAGTCACCAAAACCCAGGAGCCTAAAGGGGCCTGTTTACTTTCTTTTTACTTCTTTTTTTGAAATTCAGATTAATATGAAGGTACAAATGATTAGAGTGCATTATTTGTGTTTCTAAGGTAAAGTTCAAGTTGTAGTTGAGGCAGTTGTCTATGTTACCTAAAGCAATCTACAGGTTTAATGAAATTCCTATTAAAATAGCAACATCATACTTTGCAGAACTTGAAAAAATAGTTCTTAGTTTTTTTTGGAATCAGAAAAAAAAACCTTATATATTAAAGGGAATTGTTGGTGATAAAAACAAATCTGGATGCATCATTTTATCAGACTTTGGGTTATACTACAAGACCACAGTGATCAAAACAGCATGGTATTGGCATAAAAATAGAGACATACATTTATGGAACAGTATTGAAAGCCCAGAGATGAAGCCAACCTCTTACCATCATCTGATCTTTGATAAACTAAACAACAACATACACTGAGGAAAAGAATTGCTATTCAGTAAATAGTGCTGAGAGAATTGGTTAACTACATGTAAAAGACTAAAACTGGACCTGCACCTCTCACCACTTACAAAAATTGACTCATGATGAATAAAAGATTTAAATCTAAGACATTAAATGTTAAAAATTCTAGAAGAAAGTGTGGGAAAAACTCTTGATGATATCAGCCTGGGGAAAGATTTTATAAAGAAGATGGCATTAGCAATGGCAACATCAACAAAAATAAATAAATGGGAGTTAATTAAGCTAAAAAGCTTCTGCACAGTTAGGGACACAACAATCAAAGCAAACAGACAACCTTCAGAATAGGAAAATATATTTGTATGTTACAAATCTGACAAAGAATTGACAACTAGACTCTAAAGAGAACTCAAATTAATCAACAGAAAAAGAGTAAACGATCCCATCTCCCACTGGGCAAGAGACATGAACAGAACCTTCTCTGAAGAAGTAAAGTGAATGGCCAAAAAACACATGAAAAACATACTCATTGTCCCTAATTATCAGTGAAATGCAAATCAAAACTACCCTGAGATATCGCCTAACCCCAGGGAGAATAACCCACATCACAAAATATCAAAGCTGTAAATGTTGGTATTGCTGTGGAGAGAAGGAAACACTTATACACTATTGGTGGGATAGCAAACTAATACAGCCTTTATGGAAAGAGGTATGAGGAATCCTCAAAGAGCTAAATGTAGACATTACGTTTGATCCTGCAATTCCATTGCTAGGGATCTACCCAGAAGAAATAAAATCATTTTATTATAAGGAAATTTACAATAGAATGTTTATTGAAGCTCAGTTCACAATTGCTAAGACATGGAAGCAACCCAAATGCCCATCAATACATGATTGGATCAATAAACTGTGGTATATGTATTCCATGGATTATTACTCAGCCGTGAAAATAATGGAGACTTTCCATCTTTTGAATTAACCTGGATGGAGTTGACATATTATTCTTTGTAAAGTATCACAAGATGGAAAAACAAATATTTAATGTACTCAACACTAATATGAATCTAATGGAAAAACAACTATATCCCCATACAAGAGAATAACACAAGCATATTCAAGTGGGTGGGGAGGAAAGAAGGGGGAAAGAAAAGGAGGGAGGAGGATTAGCAAGCTCTCATCTCTTTACTTACTTATTGGCAAACTGCAATCTTGAGTTAGTGTGATATTTAGAATTGTCCATAGTTTGGGGTAAATAATGCAAACATGAGCGATTGTGACTGTACCAAGGTATCTGTGATGACTGGCAAGAATTCAGAAGTAGAATTTTCTTTACACAATAATTTGACTATCTTTCAATAGAAATCTGTTCATTATACTCCTTGCCTTTACCTGAAATGTATTATTTAGTATGAATGTTCACTTTATTTCTTTACTGGTTCAAATGAAAGAAACAGAAAAGTAAAAGGTTAGAATTTCTTTTTTGTGGAAAGAAAATGAAAAGAAATTATTTCCACCCCTAGTCATATGAGTACATTTACTTTAGTAAGTGGTAATAGAAGCACAGGGACAACTCATATTTAAATTTTATTAAAACAAGCAAACTTCAAACTCTTTAGTGCCACTAGACATTCTTTGGGGTCTCACATGTTGCTTTAATCCACCTTGACTTTGCCGAAATTTTACTGTAATATTTTTTGGACAAGAAGTTATCTGAATCATTGCATATTTTTTCCCATGTAGGTTCTGGGAGAGTCTGTTTATATTATCTACTGACAGCTCCTCCCTATTTAGCTCTCCTTCTTTGCAAACTCTATTTTGGAATGTTAATACCAGAATAATAATCACTTATATGTGCAAAAGGCCTTGTATTTTTCAAAATATTATGTATAATTTTAGTCATTTAATCCTCATTAAACTGCAATAAATTAAGCAGTACTGATTGGCCTACTTTACAGATGAGGAAACTGAGGCTTAGAGATATTTTTCAAGCCAAGTTTATAACAATATTCAATTCAATGAACCAAGTTTCTTCAATGGAATTAAGTTCAGGTTTAATATTCGGATTTCTCATCTCTTCCTTAAATAAGTCATTGCTCAATTGTGCTAATATTAGTTCATTAGAAAAAGTGGCTTGTGGGTGAGAACTAGCTTTATTTAGCAAACCTGAAAGTGGCATCTTACTAGCAATAACCCTGCTAATATCCTTTTCCTTATTCATGATACAGAATAGTTCTATAATTATTAGCCAGTGTCTGCTCTGTACTCCAGACCCCTGACAATGAGCACATGAGCATGGGTGTTACTATTTTGGGGCTGAGCATTAATAATTAGGTATTACTTGGGGAAAAGGGCAATGCTTCATCAAAAGACAAAGTGCTAGCTTTGATATCTCTTTGTGTAACTGCTGGAACACTCCTAGTGCCTGCTTCTAATCTAAAGATTAGTTGGCAGGTTTGCCCTTTTTCTTATGAAATATCTGTCCTTATGGGAAACCAGTATGAATGCATATGAGAATTTTTATATATTATTAAAGGTTGTTCACTTAAGATCCTGCAGCACCTACCACATTATTATTGGCAAATTCTAGCTTTACTCAGAGAGAAATGATGTTGCAAAAAGAATTCTTTAAAACCATAATGGATTGTACTATCATGGTAAACATCTTTGCTATTGAAAAAGTCTATGACTCACTTTTCTATTGCTATTAAATGGCTTAGAGTATTCTTTATGCCATAGCTAAATTTAATGTCACCGTTACAATATTTCCAGACAGGATTGGGCATGGTTCAGCTAGCTTTAAAAATGGATTAACTCAGGAGGGGCAGTTCTCATTTGGAGCAGGCTGAGGGATACCTGTCACTGTAGATACCTAAGGACATCTAGTATGGCCAAAAACAAACAAAAAAACTACTCAAACTTCAAATTAGATGGATTCTGGGATAGGACATTATAGATGAGGCAAGCAATTATAACTTATATTTCCAGACAGGATTGGGCAAAAAGTGAAGCCTAATTCTTGGGAAAGAGGCAGAAGCCCACTAGTCACCAAATCATTGGGAAAAGTAGAAACAAAATGAATTAGAAACTTTAGTTTCCCTTATTCTCTAGGGATCTTGCCCAGGTCACTCATTTATGCTTAATCTCAATTTTTTCTTCTATTACTTGGCAACGATAATAAAGTTCACTTTTAAATAATAATTGGTTCACTCAAAGTTATGAGTAAGCTGTAATATCTTTGACAGAGCTTTGAGTATTATAAAATGCCATTCAGTTACTGTCCATAAGTTCATCACATGCTTCATAATCATATGTCTCTTAAATAGTGTTCTTTTTATGGTGAATAATACTGCTATTTTTCAGAACAACATCAGAATGGCTTCCTGGTACCACTTGTGTGTGTGTGTACATATGGGGGCATAGAGAGCATTTAGTAATAACTTACGAAACAATGTTTACATTTTAGGGGAAAAAAGGGTCCCAGGACAGAGTTTTAGGTCATTCTTGCAGTTCAGACAAAACATGAACTATAAGGCAATACAGGGAAGAAAGAGAATGACCTTGTTCCAAGTAAGAAATTTTATGCAGAGGCAATTGCTCTCCAAACAGAGAAGACAACCATTAAGAGAGAAGCTTTATAGCCTGAGCTAGAAGATCTGCAGGGGAGCTAGAATCACTGATCAGGCACATTCTTCTTCTTCTACCAGTGCCACTCACACAGGAATACTCAAACAGTATCACTAGATAGGGAGAGCATGGGCAAGGAAGGAGACCAGCATAGAGGTAAGCAGGTCATAGGAGCTGCCCCTCCAGGTGAGGATGGGACAGACCTGGAGGGTGAGAACAGACTGAAAGATGGTCTTTAGGGACTGACACCAGAGGGTATTTATAAAACATGTTATGACTGTGGCAGCATTGTGGGTTATACATATGATGTTTGCCAGCTATTTTTCTGTTGAAAATTAATTTTTCCTTTTTTAAAAATGTGTGCTTTATAGTCTACTTGGTTTGTATTGATTTGACTATATGAAGAAGAGGTTTTTCTGGGTTTGTGAATATATAAGTTTGAGAAAAAATAAATATGACAGGCTAATATAACCAAGATTTTTATTATTACTGTATTGTTTTTCCCACTGCCAGTTCTGGCAGTAGGCTTGGATATATTAATTGATAATCCAGTTATATATATATAACTGTGTGTGTGTGTGAGAAATATCAATAGATTATTATTTTTTTGAAAGAGTCTTGCTCTGTTGCCTGGGTTAGAGTACAGTGGAATCATCATAGCTCGCCACAAACTCAAACTCCTGGTTTCATGCAATCCTCCTACCTCAGCTTCCCTGGTAGCTGAGATTACAGGCTCATGGCACCACACCTGGATAATTTTCTCTATTTTTAATAGAAACAGAGTCTCACTTTTGCTTAGGCTTGTCTCAAACTCCTTGGCTCAAGGGATGCTCTTGCCTCAGCCTCCTAGACTGCTAAGATTACAAGTGTGAGCCACTTTGTCCAACCTGTATATCTACTGAATTAAGCAAAAATGTTATTTGTTCATTAGGTACCAGTTGCCATTAAATGATATGAGGAGCATTTTAAAAAAGCAAAAATGGGGGCAGAGCAAGATGGCAGATCAGAAGGATTGTCCAGCTGAGCTCTCCTAGAATGACTGGAGAAAAAGAGAGAACTCAGCCATACCTTATGTGAGGACCTTACCCAGAGTCATCGCTCAGGGAGCACAGCGAGGAGGTGGAGAGCTAGATCCAGTGGATGATCTGGAGTGGTGGAAAAATGACAAATTAGGCAAGTGATTGCAACTGGCTGGGATCAGCTGGCCCCCCACAGAGGTCTGGGATGGAAGGAAGCCTCTCTGGAGTTTTCAGTTGTTATAGGAAGCTGTGCATTGAGTGGAAAGCTTGGAAGTTTAGGTGGTCTCAAACAGTATACAAAAAACAGATTTGACTGCAGTTGGAATAGATTTGCCACAGTTTTGGTGCCTGGCAAGGAAGCCATACTGAGAAGGTCTCCACAGCCAGGGGGCAACCATTGTGGGAAGGCTGTGAGAAGGTCTTACCAGGGGTCTAAGGCACAAGTGTCTTAATTCTGCTTTCTGGGATCAGAACTTCACTCTTTGAATAGGCTAATGGACTCCTGCACCCCATGGGAACTGGAGTCAGGGGGCATTGTGAGGTCTGACCCTGAAGCATTCTTGTGAGCTTTAAGATCCCAACTCGGCAGGGTCTGAATGCTGAGGAAACAATCAGGCAATTATTGAAGGCAACTAGGTTTGGAATAAGGACCATAGAGATAGCTGGCTGTGCTCTCTGTCTCCTAAAATACCCACAATGCCATCTGGTATCCTGGCAACATATTGCAATACATTGTCATCAAGAGCAAGGGCTCCTGTTTATTTGGTCATGAGGAAGAGTTTGGCTTTACTTAGGCTGAGACCACATCAAGACCTAAGCTCTGAGACAAGGTAATTTGAAGCAAAGGAGGAAGTAAGAAAGAAAAAGAAGGACAAGGAGGTGAACAAGAATACAAACAATAAAAAAATTAAAATAAAGTAACATAAGAAAGCATAGACAAAAAAATCCTCCCCCAAACCCAAATAACCATATCTTCATTATTCAGAGTTGGGGGGAAAAAGCATAAGGAAAAAAAATGGAAAAAAAAAAAAACAAAAACAAACCAAAGAGAAGGTAGTTTCCTTTCATTAATTTCTTTCTCTTATGTATATTTTATTTGAATTTCCTGTCTTTCTGCTTCTCCCTCCTTTGCTACGCACATGCGTGCACACACATGCATGCACACACATTCCTTCCAGTAACTGTGGACATAGTAAAACTCTAATATCACAGATTCAATATTAATAGATCTCTCTAAGTAATGTATGATTAATTCTAAATTAGTAGGGCAGAGTCAAAGTACCAAATGAGAACAAGAGAGGGTGAATATTGGGCTAAAATGTTTTAGAAAGTTCTTACGGGTGAGGAAGAATTTAAAATAGAACACTTCAATTCTTGTCCCCTTGCAGAAACATCAATTTGAACAACTACCCACATGTGAAAATATCTTTTCAAGAGTTAAGGAGTCCAGGTAAGAAAAGATATGCTGAAGAAGGTAGAAAGGGTACAGTGCTATGTATTTGTATCAACCCTCCTCCAAACCCAGATGGCACAGCATAGAGAGAAATACCCTCCTGTGGGGAAAAAGACTGAAGTGAACACCTAATTTTGCCAAAACCCCCAATATTAAGCCTGCCCCAGTGAAATGTAGCACCAGGTTAACCCCTGGTGCTGCTCTAGGCTCTAGGCCCATCCCAGAGCCAGGCTGGCCTCAGTAGCCTCAGGCTCCAGGCTGGTACTGGTAGCACCAGGCTCTAGGCTGGCTTCTGTGGAATCAGACTGCAGGCCCATCCCAGGTTCCAGACTCACTCCAGTGCCAGGATACCCCCCATTACCTCAGACTTTAGATCTGCCCAATTTCTAGGTCATCCCCTCAAGCCCCAGGCTCTAGGACTCCCTCCTAAGACCCAGGCTGAATGCCTGCCCCAGTGCCAAAGCCAAGAGTTTATGATGACCCCCACAAACATTGGCTGTGGAATAACACCCCATGGACCCAGGATCTAGATCCTTCACTCTGGACCCAGTTGATAGGCCCAGCCTAGTGGGCCAGGCCATCTCATATCTGTGTAAACATTCAAAGGAGATGAAATCAGTTCTCAAAAAGTTATCTTCACTCTCATGTTCATTGAATATTATTCACAATAGATACAGCAAATATGGAATCAACCTAAGTATCCATCAATGAATGAATTTGTCAAAGAAAATGTGTCAAATATGTATACACATATTGTAGTGTATATGTATATATATACACACACTTATCTGTATATATTTACATACATACGCACAATGAAATGCTATTCAGTCTTATAGGAAAAGAAAATACTATAATTTGTAACAAACTTGAAGGATATTATGCTAAGACAAATAAGCCAAGCACAGAAAGAAAAATACTGAATGGTGTCATTTATATTGCAGAATCTAAAAGAGCAGAACCATAGTAGCAGAGAGTAGATTGATGGCTTCCAGGGTCTCAGGCCAGGGGAACCTGGGAAGATGGTGGTCAAAGGGTGCAAAGTTTCAGATTGACAGGATGAATAAATTATGGAGATCTATCATACAGGATGGTGACTTGAGATAATTTACCAGGAGTGCAAAAATATGTATATACATCTTAGGAGATGTTACCTATATGTTACTTTTTGAAGTTGAATTGAATTATAGTAGCAATGTGTGATATGATGTTCTCTCAAAAGATGGCATTAATTTTTTTTTATTATTGGGGATTAACTGAGGATACAGAGAACCAGGTTCTACTGACTGCATTTGCTAGGTAAAGTCCCTCTTATAATTGTGTCCTGCCCCCAAGAAGTGTGTAAGATGGTAATAATTAAATGAATGCCAGCATTACCCTGTTGACAGGCAAGACAGTCAAAGAAAATGGCAGAAGTATGTCATTTAATAAGCAGTGCAAGACCATTTTGAAGTGAATTTGAAATTGTAGAAGGTTGTGGAAGTACAATGGAGGTGTGAGTGTGGGGGAACTTAAAGATATGGTGTACAATAGAAAACTGGCTACAATGGTAGTACTTAGGGAAGAAATGTAAATGGCAAGCCCAGTGAGACAGTGGACATTTTAGTCAGCGTAGTGCAAGTGGTAGTTTACTGTAATCAGAAGTGTCTGGATGCTTATGGTAACCACTCTGCGCACCTCTTATAATTGCAGAAGTCAAACATGACTTGTATTCATTTTTTGTTATTGGTATATATTGAGTATTACAATTTTAATGCAGCTTTTTTCCATTCTTAAAATACTATGTATACTTTTTTGGCACCTTCTATTTGGTATACTTAAAAATTGCTGAAAGTAAACATTAATGTTCTCACTACACGTGTGCACACAAATAATGATTATATGAAGTGATAGATATAATTAGCTTTAATCATTTCACAATATCCCATATATCAAAACATCAGGTTATATATTGTAAATAATATAAAAGCAGCATACCCTTTTCATCCTATTATTTATGTAATATTAGAAAGCAAAATACCTTTAAACTTTAAAAGTGCATTCAAATATTAACATAATTTTAAAGTTGAAAATACAGTAGTGCTTGCTTGTTGATGAGTTTTGTGAAGTTTTAAAAGAAAATAATTAAGCTAATCAATTAATTAGTCCCTGGAGATGGGAATGGGAAGCATTTAAATTTTCCTGCCTATTACATATGTTTCATGTATTTAGCCAAAAATGTCATCTTTATTTATGGTTATTAACATATAAGCTAGAGATCTAGAGAGCTAGTTTAATAATATTAGATTTGACACTTTAGTTCCTGAGTTATATCCATTATCAAAAATAAAGACTAGATTTTTACCCTTCCAGTATTCACTTATAAAATGTCACTTACACATAAGTATTTAAGGTTAATTGAATAACATGCTGTTGTGGGGGCTTTGAACTTAAAGGGACAGATTTTTCTTTCTTCTATGTTTAGAAAGCACTTTCATAACTCTTTGACTTTCTCAGAACAAATATCCCTGCTTTATTTGTGGTTTTTAGTCACTTGCTAATATTTTTATAAGAGGGAATAATTGTAACAGACTACATTCTTAGAGGCATTGTGACTCAAGTGAGTCATGTAAAAGTCTAGGGCTGCTTCTGTCTTCTGTCTCTAGGTTCCTCTTTTTCTTTTTTCTTTTTTTTTTTTTTTGTAGGGACAGAGTCTCATTCTATTGCCCTCAGTAGAGTACCAGAGAGTCACAGCTCACAGCAACCTCCAGCTCTTGGACTTAGGCGATTCTCTTGCCTCTGCCTCCCAAGTAGCTGGGATTACAGGCACCCACCACAGCAGCCGGCTATTTTTTGATGCAGTTCAGCCAGGGCTGGGTTTGAACCCACCACCCTTGGTATATGGGGCCAGTGCCCTACTTGCTGAGCCACAGGCACCACCCCTTAGGTTCCTTTTCACTAGAGGTAAATCACAAAATGTACTTGAACAACTTCACATCTGTGAGATACAAAGAACGATTCACCATAGTCAATTTTTTTTCCAAATATCACTTGAAACTTTCAATTTTTCTATCCCTTTAATAATTATTTTTAATATTTGCTCATCTTTCCAATACTACTTATTATTTAAAACATTTTCTTTTTCTATTTTTTAAATTTCAAGCTTAGGTTTGTGCATGAATTTATTCTGATCTTTTTATCCTCTTTCTGTCTTTCTGTGTCAGTATTTGGGGGTGAGGGTCTATCTTTGATTACACACAATGTTTGTGTCTTTTCAGGTTCTAAGTCCTCTGACCAGGGAGCAGGGAAAGGGCCAGAAAAAAGGGGCAAATGTTCCTTTGCTTACCCTCCCATAGTTATTCATTTCTGTGTTTCTTTGCCAGCATCAATAGTTCACCAACATCCTCTTCTCATCATCTGTGTCAGATTCCTAGAAGAAAAGAAATGTCATACTCAAATAAGACAAGGAAGAAAAGGAAAACAGATTTTAGTGAGGAGCTGTCATTTTTTGAGACATTTGATAACTCCACATTAAAAACTTAGTATAAGTTGAGATGACAACTTAATTAACAATTAGTTGAAATGCAAAATAAAATGGAGAGGAAGCAGGCACCAACAAGATAAGTTATAAAAGACCCTAAATGAAATCCATGCCAATGTCTAAAGGGATTGTAGTATTTTTGTTTTTCTGCAAAGTTTTTGTTATACTGTTAGATCTCTTGAAAGCTAAGAATTTCAGATATCTCAACTCCTGAAGGACTAAAGAGACACTTACTTTGGTGGTGTATGGCAGTCATGCTCTGATTTGGTTCTAGCTTTTCTTGGTGTAACATGACCAGCTGCCTTCTGATTTGTTTCTGGTTTTTTTGATGTGCTCATATGAGTGAAAACTCAGCAAAATCCAAGAAGCTGGGGCAGGGGAGGATCGGTAGGATCCTTTGTAGTGAGAACAATGAGCCAGTGTACAGTGGCACACTTCCTGAGTGAAGGACACAGCTATGTCTTAGACTTTACAAATGCAAATGGTGTAATACAATTGTATGTACCCCATTTTAATTGGACATAGAGGAGCTTGCTGATAGACCAGAATCGCCCCATTCTGACCTTTGAGATGTTTGAGGAGAGATCTGGAGTAAGTAGCACCAATTACACAAGATTATTCAAATGCTGAAAAGACAGAAAAATATTTTAGAAACAATATAAAGGAATGTGGAAGGGAAGTAGAGGCACACTAAATCACGATATGATCACTGAATGTTACAATCACTAAATTGAGGATAAATTTCAATACACTGACAGTGTCTGTGGGATGTTTCTTAAAGATCAAATTTCTTTCCAACCATTTTAATTGATAAGTTTTTTGGTTATCATTAAAAGAACAAATTAAAATGGTGGTGGACCCATAGAGGCCACAAACACCTGCTGGCTTTTGGGATTTGCTCCATGTTTGAGTGGCTCAGGCTATCCTCTCATCACCCATTCCATTCCCTTCTTTTAAACTTTTTCACACTATTTGAGATAGATAGATAATATTAGGAAGTGCACAAAAAGATGAGGAATGTGGTTTTGAATATCATTTGTACAGAAATTCTCAAAGTCTTATCCATTTTCACATTAACAGGGCTCTTGTCCATTTAAAAATCAGGAACAACAATGGACTGGAGTCAAGAGACCCGAGTTTTAGTCCTAGCTTTGCCATTACTTAACAGATGATCCTTGGAAAATTGTTCTGTGTCTCATTTTCCATCTACTAACTAAGGTGTTTGATCTAGATGCTTTTTAAAGGCCATTTTTCCCCCATGATGTGAATTAACAATTAACTACCATAGCATTAGAGAAACAGATTGGGTCACACTGCTTGTGTCACTTGTTTCTTTAATGACTCATTTATTCTGGCAGAGTATTTTTTGTCTTATGATACAGCAAGCAAAACAAGGCAAGAAGATGAGGCAGTGAGTGGACTAGCTTATTCTTCACACCAACATAATGTGCATGCAAAAAACGAGTCACAGGAATCTGTCACTTGTAATCTCATAGTTTACCTTAGACCTAGTTCAAGATTCAAATAAAGAATAAATGTCTTGAGAAAAATGGAACTAAAGTTTTCCACCATTCTGAACTTCCAGGACTCCCTTCCCCCTTTACTTGATGCCCCAGAAGCCTGACATCTGCTGAAACTGAGGGAGGAGGACTTGAGCAATTCCCACCCTTCCTATCTGCCAGACCAGGCGGCCAGCCAGGTAAGAGACTCTGGGGCCCCACCAAGCCCTCTCCAGCCCCTAGGCCAGGGACGCCCACCAGGACCCCTGCGCTGCTCTGATCTGTGCCCCACTGGGCCTAGGCCCACCACACACAGTGGCCAGGAACTCCGCAGGGACTCCTGAGCACCCCAATTTGCACCCCGTCAGGCCTTAGCCTGCCATCAGCCATAGCCAGGAAGCCTTCCAGACTCCCAAGTGGTGCCAATCTGTGCCCCACCAATTCTTGGTGCGCCACCTGCTGAGACCCCTGCCCAGCTCCAACCAATGTCCCAGGTCCACCACCCATAGCGGCCAGGAACTCCACTCTGCCGGGACCCCCATGTGGCCCCGATTGGCACCCCATCGGGCCTTGACCCATGGTAAGCAGTGGCCAGGAAGTCCGCTGGGGCTCCCTCCCGATGCTGATCTGTAATCTGCCCAGCCTTGGCCTGCTGCCCAATGGGACCCCCTCCTGGCTCCGATCTGTGTCCCAGGCCTGACGTCCTCTCCCGGAGCCCTCCTCCCAGCCAGAGACTTCTGGAGGCACAGGCTCCCTTTGCAAAGGCCACTGGGTGCCCCAAACCAAGCCCTGCTGATTGATCTGGGCATGCCACACTCCGGAGATGCTCCCAAGCAGCCAGAACTACCTGGGTGGGGAAGTCCCAGAGGAGCTACACAGGGTCACTCCCTACAAAGATCCAGCCATAACACAGTGACCCTGCTGGGGTCTGATCTGGGAGAGAAACCTCCCCAACTCTGAGGATGGTCATAGGCAACAGAGAAAATTAATCATGAGGTGAAATCAACAGAAAAACTCTGGCAATATGAATAATCAGAGTAGATCAACTCCCCCAAGGAATGACAAGGTAGATATAGCACAAGATCCTTTGCATAAGCAAATGGCTGAGATGTCAGAAATTGAATTCAGAGTCTGGAGAGCAAAAAAAAATCAGTGGAATGGAGGAAAAGATGGAATTAGAATTTCAGGCAGTTATCCAAAAGATGACCCAAAATATGTCTCAAAAATACAACAAATTCAAAGACAAAATGACCAAAGATTTTCACACATTGAGACAAGAAGCTGCAGCCCTCAAAGATCTGAGAACTATAGGAGAATCCCTCAATAACAGAATGGAGCAAGCAGAAGAAAGGATTTCTGACATGGAAGACAAAGATTTCGAACATTTCTTAACTTCCAAAGAGGAAGAGAAATGGAAGGCAAAAACGGATCATTCTCTCAGAGAGCTCTGGGATAACTCGAAGAAAACCAATATCCGCCTTATAGGGATACCTGAAAATGATGAAGTGGCATCACAGGGCACAGAGTCTCTTCTTAATGAGATTATGAAAGAGAACTTTCCGGACATGCCAAGAGATCCTGAAATTCAGATAGCAGACAGTTTCAGGACCCCAGCACGACCCAACCCAAGACATCCTCCAGGCACATCATAATTAAGTTCACTAAAGTTAATATGAAGGAGAAAATTCTGAAAGCAGGCAGACGTAAGAAATCTATTACCAACAAGAGGAAGAATATTAGAATAAATGCAGGTCACTCTGATCAAACCTTTCAAGCTA
>CAUYRH010041045.1:0-31326 GCA_963574655.1 Perodicticus potto
GAACAGCGGAGGGGCAGCCACCGGCCCCTCCCACAGGGAGGACAGCAGGTCGCAACTCACAAAACCTAACTGGGAAAAAAATTCCACTGAAAAGTGGATCTCAGCGTTTGATGACCAGAAAGACGCGCTGCTAGGTCCCACAGGGACCCGCAGCTCAGGCGCGAGGCGAATACAAACTTATTGGAATGCCCAAAATGGCGAGCATCTTTTCCCTAGATCATTGGGAATAGGTGTTCTGCCAGTGCTACCCCAAGGGCAGAATCCTGGTGAGGACTGACGGTGCAGGGGGCCCAGGATCCTGTGGTGTGGAAAAGACACTTTGAGCTGAGGAAGGTGGAGAAGAGGGCACCCGATCACTCCAGTGGGAGAAAAAGCCGCAGATCAGAGTGGTAGCAACAGACCGGCAGGAACCCCCTTCCCTCCAGCCGCCACCGCAGCTGCGGCGGCAGCGACTGACAAAGATCGCGCACAGAGCTCTCCTCTTTCAGCCGATTCCAATTCCTGGATTGCAAGAGAGTGGTAGGGCAGAGCGGAGAGTTTTGTGAGGAGAGGGCTGGTGCACCTAAGTTGGAGGTTGGATGGGAGTGTCCTTTGGAGCCAAGCACCCAAAATAAAGCACCTTTTCCGATGTAAACCAGGGGAAAAACTACAAAACTACAATAATGGCGACTGATCAGTCAGAGTGGGAAGCCTGAGAACCACTCACAGCGCCATCTGTTGTCCACAAAGTATATTGCAGTACAAATTAACTCCACTTAAGTGGATGCCATCGGAGTCTTCTGTTATTACTCTTCCTGCCCCATCTCTTCTGGAAAGTATATAACCCTTTTTCCTTTGCTTCTTTGAAGGAGCTTTGGTAAATAGAAAGGTTTTTACTTCAGTCTCAGCAGTCACGGAGGTGAGAGTTTAGCTGATTTTCCAGTGATGACAATCCCTGGACCAGCTGCCTGCTCTGGTCCTCTAGTCTCTCACCTGTTTGTTCCTTGAACTGTCCTTCAATGCTCTCCTTACCAGTTCATTCTCTTTTCATCTCCTCAGCTGGCTCAGCCCTTCTGCTCAGTGTCCCTGGACCCTCTGAACCTCCCACTCTTTTGCAGGACAGCTCAGCACCACTCTCTTATCAGATATATCATTCAGAAGCATAAGCATTGAAGACTCTAAGAGCACTCTTTATTTAGGAATTTTTCTCAATAAAAAGTCATGTCAAGAAAGAAGCTTTCCCCTAGGGACGGAAACAGCTGCCAGCAGTTGTGATTTTTGAAAACCACCTTTCTTTCCATCATACTAATAATAGAAATAATAACTAGTGCCTAGAATGTTGTTTGTGACCACTGTAGCTGCTAAGGATTAGTTAAACTTTCTCTGTCTCAGTTTCCTCACCTGAAAAATGGGGAATATAATAGCAACTGCCACATAGGGTCATTGTCATGTAATACATGTAAAGCCATCTAAAACAGTGCTTGGCACTTAAAAGGTGCTCAATTAACGAGAGCCATTGTTGCTATCTCCTTTAGACAAACAGATAATGGAATGGAAGCTGTGACCATGACCTTGCCCATGGTTACAGAGGAGAAAGTGGGCAGGCTGAGATTTCATCCCAGGAGACCTTGCTTCAGGCGGCTCATCCTCTGCGTCCCTTGAATCACAGTGATCTCTATTCCAGTGACAGAGATTAAACCTGCATGTTTAGTTCGTGAGTTGAGGGTTCTGAATAGAGAAATCAGCAGTTAGAAGAAAATTTAAATAGCTGTGAACATTTAAGAATGAGAAAAATTTGCATGAAATTCTAGGTATAGGGCTTCTCTTTTCAAAAATCAAAGTATTTAGTCTTTGTTTGCAGATGGAAACCATCAGTTGGAGCTGAGTAAACTGCTGCTTTTCTGGAACGTGGCCTCCTCGTATGACACAGACTCTACGACGTTTTGTTTTGTTATTTTACCAGCCTGGATTCTGTCAACATTTATACTTGTATCCCTTGTCCCAACCCTACACATCTCCCCTACATGTGATTCAAAAGACACTTCAGGAGACCCTATTGAGCTGTCTCTTGTGTCACAATGATAAGAGGCACCAAATTCCTTCCAGACAGCACCTCTAACATCTGCTTCAGAGTTGGGTCTCTTTTTGCCCTGGCCGCCATCAAGTGAACCGAAATGAAATACCCTGAACATTGCTTAGGTGGTTTTCTCTAATCTTTACTTTAGAGTTTATTTCCATCAGCATGGCCAGGGCACAGATCTAGACAGATAAGGAGTCTGTGGTCACACTCATGACAGAGCGGCTGGAGACGTTTTCCCCTATTGCTGCAGCAGGGTGCTAACCATCTCCAGTTCCCACGGCTTCGATTCATCCCGGATTCCACGGACAGAATAATCTGCACCAAACATCCATCTTATTTCACCCCTCACCTGCTCAAGATGCTATGGAACCTTCCTATCGCTGCCTGCATCTAATCCACCCTTATTATTGTAGCCTTCAAGGCCTTCATCAATTGTGCAGTCCCTGCTGGAACATCTCCAGCCATGTCTCAAATTCCTTCACATGGCCCCTTGCTCTAGATTCAAAAGTTCCTGCGCTGTCTACTTTCAGGCTTCCATCCGTGTTTCACCTGTCAGTAGCCAACCCTGAATCTCCCCTAATCTAATCACACCTTTTCTCCCCCTGTGTACTCTGATTATGTGCATATTTAATAAGTATCATGTCCTTGAGATTGGTTCAATTTTCATGCTTTATCCAAAAAGTAAAAAGTTCTGCACTAATGCACATCACCCATCTCATGCTCATGCCAGTCATTACCAGTCGATCATGGCTCATTCTCCCACTGAGCTGTTCACAGCTTCTAAATTTTTCTTAATCTTTCTTATTAAGTTCCGGTTAGAGTTGGATATGGCACAATACTTATTTGCCATTCCTGGTCTATATGGACTTGTCATCACAGTTCTAAATAGTACAAACGGGAAAGTTCATTAGTAGGAGAAGGGCAGGAAGAGGATTTCTGTACTTATTTTTCCTGTATCCCTCCCTAAAGTTGCGGAATGAGTAGGTCATAGTCAATGGAATCTATTACCCTTAATTTTAGTGACTGCTCCCCAGGAAGGCTTCCTAGATCCTCCTCATGGTGTCCAGATGCCTGCAACAGGTCCATTCTATATCCTCTTGTCTTAAAGTTAGCTGAGAAAGAGCAATCGATGTTCTTTTCCCAGAGCCCGAGAAAATTCCATTGCATCTTGCTGGTTCTGACTGTGTCACAAGACATCCCTGATCCAATTCTTTCTGTGTGTGTGTGTGTGTGTGTGTGTGTGTGTGGTGGAAGTGGGCAGCAGAGCATGAAATGTTGTAATTGGTCAGGGTTAAAGATCATTCTCCACCCTTAATCTGGAGTGATCCAGCCAGGGAAAGTTGAGTATGCCAGAGACTTGAAGGAGGCTGGGTATTAATTATCTTTCAAAGTTATGTATTCATGTCTACTATACATGGGACATCAGTCTAGGTTCTGGTGATATAACAGTGAATGAAATAGAGTTTATTCTCTAGTGGAGGATACAGAAAATAAACAAACAACTGTGTATATAATAAGTCAGGCGGAGATAATTGTCACATAAAAATATAAAGCAAGGACTGTTGCAGTGGCTCACAACTGCAGTTCCAGCACTTTGGGATGCAGCAGTGGGAGGATCACTTAAAGCCAGGAGTTCCGGACGATTCTGAGCAACATAGTGAGACCCCAAGAGCCCCTCTCTACAAAAAATTTAAAAATTAGCCAGTGATGGTGGTTCATGCCTATAGTCCCAGCTACTCTGAAGGCTGAAGCAGGAGGATTGCTTGAGTCCAGGAATTTCAGGTTAGAGTAAGATTTGATGACACTACTGTACCAGCCTGGGTGACAGAATGGGACTCTGAAATACATACACACACACACACACACATATATATACAAAGCAGGATGAATAATATAGTAAGAGTTTTGAGGCAAGGGAATACAGGAGGTATGGCCCTTATTATTTTATGTTGAATGGTTGGAGAAGTCTCTGTGAAGATGATGCTTGAAAAAGAACTAAATGGGCTCAGCGCCTGTGGCTCAAAGGGCTAAGGCGCCAGCCACGTACACCTGAGCTGGCGGGTTCGAATCCAGCCCGGGCCCGCCAAACAGCAATGACACCTGCAACCAAAAAATGGCCGGGCGTTGTGGTGGTCGCCTGTAGTCCCAGCTACTTGGGAGGCGGAGGCAGGAGACTCACTTGAGCCCAGGAATTGGAGGTTGCTGTAAGCTGAGATGCCATGGCACTCTACCCAGGGTGACAGCTTGAGGTTCTGTCTCAAAAAAAAAAAAAAGAACTAAATGAATTAAGGAAGCAAACCAGAGATATCTGGGGAAATAGCAAGAACATCCCCCACAGAGGGAACAGCAGGAGCTAAGCCATGAGGTAGGAGCACAGTTGTTGTGTGCCACTGAGACCCATCAAGGAGGCCTACATGGCTGAACACAGTGAGCAAGGGGAGGAGGGGCAGAGGATGAAGTCGAAGATTAAGTGGTGGAAAGTAGGGACAGGGACCTGACATTGGAGGTGATGACTCTGGCTTTTACCATGAATGGGATGGGAAGCCATTGGAGGACGTTGACTAGATGGTGATACAACCTAAAAATAACTTTATAAGAATTATTTTCATTTCTTTCTGCAACCAGGGTGAGATAGAGGCTAGAAGTAGGGTGACCGGCCCAAGTACAATTTTTAGACAGAATATTATGGTGACTTGCACCTCGGTAGAAACGCAAACGGTAAGAAGTGGTTGAACTTGAGAAATGTTTTGAAGGTATAACAGATGTGCTGTCCTAAGAGATGGGATGTGAGGGTGTGGAAAGAAAGGAGGCAAAGGCAAGGATGACTCAAGGGTTTGGGCCTGAATAAAAGAAAACACTGCTAGAGAAGATGGGGGGGGGGAAGCAAGGTTTAGACTGGAAGAGTTTTAAAGATTTCAGATGCTAAGAAGAGATATCAAGTTCATAACTGATATACAAGTCTGAAGCTTAAGAGAGGTCGCAGGCATCAAGATGGTATTTAAAGTCATGAGAAGGAACGGGAAAAACAAATTTTTGTGTGGATAGAAGAGGGAAGCCATCCCAGGTTTGAGCCCTGCAGGCCTCCACAGCAGGAAATGGGGCAAAAATCTCCATTTGCATTGAGTACTAACAGCCCTCTTTCTGTGGACTGCACACTTAGAATAATTTTTTCTTTGGCTTGACTTTTTGCTGAACTCTAATTTTCCTATTTGAATAAGACTTTTCTATTTCATTTTAAACTCTGAATGTTTTCCATGCATAGGCCCCTAAATGTTGACACATCAGGAAGGCCAGCCTCAATGGAACTGCCAAGGCAAATGCTGAGATAGCCAAGAACAGAACTCTGGTTTATCTTGGAAGGCAGGACCACCAGGCCTTGGCTTTTAAGGCCGGAATGGCCTGCACAAGGGCAGAGAAGGATATTGGCACAGAGTGAATGATGCCATAGTCAGGCCCTGTCCTTGCATGGGTGCTTGGATGGGGTGTGACAAGGTCAGTGAGGTGAGGGGTAATGTCCTGGGATCTTCAGGAATCTGGGTCAGCATCCCCGTGTTCAGAAGAGCCATGGGGCTCCCCTTCTTATTGGCCACCTGATTAATCTGGCATCTAATCGGGCCCCTTTGAAGAGGAGGGGGTGGATAAAAGAGTGGCACACCTGTTTTCACTTGACTCCAATCCTGAAATAATTCTGTGGCTCCTACAAGATTTGAAACAAATTAAATTTGAAAGGGCAGAGAGGGCAGCTTTGAATGATTGGATCTGTGGAGAAATTCTGGCTTTCACTCCAGGAAATGACTTAACTGAGAGACTATATCCCCGGCCAAGGTGGCTGGGGTGGCCATCAGTGTACAACAGTGACGTGGGCCTTGCAGGGAGGGTTCTTTTGCCCTCTTATCTCTGGTACCAAGCTTTTGCTTTGTGGACTTTGAAAATGTCAGAGGACGGTTATAATGGTAACATGAAAGGTGATTGTCAAGAGGGGAAGGCATACAACCCTATTTAGGGAATCTGTGTTTAAGATACATACAGGGAGGCAGTGGCAGACACAGTTCTCTTCAGCCCAACACATAGAAGATTATTATTGGACAAGTCCCTTAGAATAATCTGGATTATTATTCCTTTCAGCAAATGAAAAGAAGAAAGCCTGAAGGAGCTTCCGTTATAGGCAAAGCTGGAATAACTCATGCAGGGGTCCAGGCTGGAACTCTCCTATGCTTAGCTTCCTTTCCCCCCAGGACAAAGACTATTGCGACTTCTTTTTAACCTCTTACTTTTTATTGTCCCTCGCTGAGGTAAGCTTCGAGTTCAAAAGTAAGGCACAGTCCCTTTCCTTATGGAGTCTGTGGGCTAGTGGAGAGCCCTGATGGAGGGTAGTCTCTCTGCGTGGAGAGCCCTGATGGAGGGTAACCTGTACACGTTGGTTCAGACTGTGATGGCCCCATTGTTTCATCATCTTCTGAAACACATAAGGCAAGTGTAACGCAGGCAGCTAAGGAGACTTGGAACCCAGGATCCCCCAGCGGTCCCGGGATGAATGCTAAGAGTTGTCCGAAGGGTCCCAGATCTCCCTCTGCATAAGGACCTGAATCTTTCGCAGGATGCTGGGAGTAGACAGGCAAGAGGGAAATGGGAGGAATTCTTCCCATCTGGACCAAAGCCCCAGGAGTTGCAGTGATGAGAAAGAGATTTCCTCCAAAGCTCCAGGTGGAGCAGATCCCGGCCTCGCTCCACGGCTCACCCTTTACCCACAAGCCCTCACTGGGCCTCCTCCAGGTGCCGGGCAGTGGGCTGCTAAGATGAGACTGGCGAGTGGGCTTCTCTCGGACGTACGGGTTTGTCATTTTGATCTTTGCTATAGACGCAGCCAGATGTGATCAGTGTGACAACCTGCCTCCTTGATGTGTTGCCAACTAGGGGTTTAACAGAGAAGTTGAGAGATAGGAGGTCGCTGCCTTTTATGGTATCTGTCATTAATACCTCCTTGGCAACAGTGAGAATCGTCTTGCCTGGGACCTAGGGCAGCTGATTAAGCACTCCAGCTAGCCCAGGGTCTGGTCCTGGCTGATTTTAAGGCCTCCCTTTATTCCATCCACAGAAAGAGAAGCTAGAAGACCCAATTGCAAGGCCACTTTGACCTTTGCTTTGGGATCCTTGCAGACTGAGACATTTCCATCAGGCCAAAGCACAGAGACCTCTCTAATGAGGATTTGTCAAGACCTTCTGTTTGATAAGGGGCAGATTCTGTCGCTGTGTCAATTTTCCTTCTCACTGATGTTCCTGTGGCCTTTGATAGCACAGATCACACAAGCATAGGTGTGTCTTTCATGCTCCTGAGCCTCACAGGGGGGGTCTGCCAAGCCATCATTAATATGCACCTCAGTGCAGCTGGTGGGGAAATGGATAGAAATAAAGGAGCCGAGGTTCTCTTTTATGTGAGCTCAGGAAATCCGCCGTACACAAGTGTTAAAAAGGAGATTGTTCTCCAGAGAAAAAGAGACTCACGGAGCAAATTGTGGCCGCTTCATCTGTGGCATCACAAAATTAGGACTATTTATTGTCTTCTTAACCATTAAGACATCACCTTTGACATCACCCAGTCCTGGACCTCCCCTGTGCCCTGTCTTCTAGTTACACACTGCATTGGTGGGTGGTTTGGGTTGCAAACAAGAATTTATTGGAGGCTGGAAACTAGGTTTAGAAACAGCACAGAAAACAGCTGTTCTGGATACAGGCAGAGCTAACTACTTAGGCTGCCCTGCTCAGCACTAGCTCTGGAATGAACATCCTCAACCCATTTCCCCATCTTTTAATTTTTACACAAGAAGATGTTGAGCTCAGTTTGGGTGATATGGCGACTCCTTGGGTGGCGACGGCAGGTGTATACAATGGGAGAGAGGATTCTGCAAAAGATATTGGTGCTGCCCCTCACCAAAAAGACTGGTTGTAGACAGCCAGTTACATACAGATGCCACAGTTGGCCATGCCCAGACATTATATTCCCTTCTTAAATCGCCAGCTTTCTATCTAGCCTCATTCCCTTTGTCGTGATGTTATCTACCTCCACAGAACTGCTATATGGAGTAAAAGAAATAGCATTTGAAATTACCTAGCATAATGTCTCACACTTGGATACTATTAATTGCATTTGAATTGGAATAGACTTTCTAAGAGGCCTCCCTAACCACTTCATCTCCCCTCCCCCAATCTATCCTCCAGATTGCTGCCAGAGTGAGCTTTATAACATGCACATCTGATCGTTCGATGGGTCTGCTCAAAAACCTTCCTGATGGCTCCCACTGCAAGTAGAGTAAGTCATTAGCTTGATGTAATACTACATAGTCACTATTTTATCCCATAGTACCCTGGTCAATGTTCAATAACCAGTGCTCTGGAGATAAAGAGGCAGGAAACGTATGCATGCACATTTACACATGAGTATATTATAAATTTTACTGATATAGCAACTACATAGCACACTCTTTACAAATAATAAAACTAATTGTAAATTGCCTGAAGACAATGGGTTCTTACAGAATGCTTTCATTCATTCTTTCTAAAATTCTATCTCTTGCAACTGATGAGCGAGTGTAGATCCAACGTGACTTGATATTTTCTTTTAACACATAGGATAAAGGGGAAACATTGAAACTTCACTCATTCATCAAAGATGTGAGTCATCTTTGTTGAATCAGAAGTTTGCAAATACCAGAGGAATATTTGTTTAATATTGTGTGCTATTTACAATGTCATACATATGTTTGTATCATTAACTCTTTCTCGGTCACTTTATTAAGTCTAGGTGATCCACAGAAAAATAAATCAAACCTGAATCGTAACATTTGTACATTTTCCTGGTATACGTAGTCTCAGCCTGGCCAATTTCAAGCCACCAAATGATCTCAGCGACTGCAGAGTGTGAAAGAGATGTAGTGTAGCATGCATTACATAGTATGTACCCCGTACAATAGACATGTATTAATAAAAACTA
This sequence comes from Perodicticus potto, assembly GCA_963574655.1. NCBI lineage: Eukaryota > Metazoa > Chordata > Mammalia > Primates > Lorisidae > Perodicticus > Perodicticus potto. The sequence goes on from CAUYRH010041045.1 coordinate 9,048, forward strand.
ACGTAGAAAATAGTAAACCACGGTTAACATAATTAGGTAGTGGTGAGTGTTCCCTATTTATAACTTTCATTTTTAATATAAAACTTAGATCATTTGATTTTTGAAATAGCTCTTCTTAACAACCATTTTGGAAAATGCCTGAAATGTTAACAATTGGCTCTTGCAAGCCAATGTGAGCTGGCTCCAGGGCACGATTCTTTGCATTTACCCCTAAGGCCTAGTAATAGGCTTGTTAATAAACACTCAGGGAATGAAGGAACGAACTCAAGGCTCCATCTAATCCAAACTGACTTCATTGGTTTCCTTTCCTACCCTCTTCCACTCCACAGTCTCAACTCCAGTCAGCAAAGTGAGCGCTTTGGTGAACATTGCTTAATTTTGGCCACCCTAGAGTATGCAGTTTCCTTTATCCTGGCAACAAAACCTCAATGAAGCTAGCCTTCCTCTCCTTTCAGTATGTGCAATCCACATGGAGTTACCTCGCCACCTTAGGCCTTGGTGGCCATGTGACAGAGCTCTGGCCACAACAAGAGAGAGGCAGCTACGCTTATGCTGTGGAGAGTCCTAACTCAGTTAAGTCTGAGCCTGCCATCACTTAGGGAAAGCTCTTCTGAATCTGAAACCCATGGAAAGAGGTTATGGATGATGAGCACCTAGATTCAACCATTATTTTATTTCTCTGCACCTCAGTTTTCCCATTCTGTAAAATGGGGATAATTTTGGTGCTTCCTTGATGAAATTGTTCAGGGATTACATGAAGTAAGACATATAAAACATTAACCAGTGCCTGCACCATTTAGTTACACAAGCTGATAATCTCTATTTTGCTTAAACTAATGATTGGGTTTTTGTCACTTGTAACTAATATGGATATCCAAGGAGGAAGTTCAGCTCTGGTGAAATCAAACTCCAAGTCTATTCTGAAGGTGACCCTCACTACCAGTCATTTTGTGAGGAAGGGCTGTTCCCCGTTCGGTTTCTCTCAGCCCATCCCGCCTTTGTCAGATTCCATGATAGGATCTGGGTATAGAACAGGCATTGGAAAAAAATTTACCCTGTGAATGAATGAAAACCTCAATACCTTTTAGTATTAGTTATTGGTTTCCATGGAACAAATTATTCTAAAACTTAGTGGCTTAACAACAAACATTAAATATTTTCCCCAATTTCTATGGACCAGGAATTTCACAGTTTAGCTGGGGAGCTCTTGCTCAGAGTCTCACATGAGGTTGAGTCAGAGGTTAGCCAGGGCTACAGTCATCTTCTGGCTTTATGGGGCTGGAGGATCTGCTTCCAAGATGGTCATGGCCAGGGCTGGCAAACAGGTGCGGTTGATGGGAACCTAGGGTCCTCCTTCCCAGGCCACCCCCTGAGGCCCTGCAGTGACTCATGACATGATGACTGACTTTCCCTAGAGCAGTGGTATAAGAGAACAGAGTAGAAGTCATAACCCTGCTCCTGAAAGTCCCGATTCAGTGCAGAGAAGACTGTGCTGTCTTTGTCACGGAGATCAACCTTGATTCACTGTGGGAGGGGGCTATTTAAAGGTGTGAATGCAGAGGGCAGGGATCACGGGGTGCTGTCTTGGAGCCTGGCTTCTACAGCCTTGAGTGACTCCAACTCCCTTCATTGCCCTTGTCTGTGAACTGCTGCAGGAGAAGGTGCGATCTTTCAAATTGCTTTAGATTTGGCATTTGTAAATTAAAGTTCCCAGTATTCATGACTTTTTAAAACCTTGGTGCTATGACTTAGAAACATACTAGCTGCTAGAAATTTGAATGTGGAAGAGCAGTTTGGGGGAGATGGATGCAGCCAAAACTTCCTCCTTGGCCTCTGCAAACATACAGTGTCACAAATCCTTTGCTATCTGTTGAATTTTCATAAGGGACACATTTTTCCGAGCAGAAATGAAATTAAGCTTTGCAGAATAATCTCACAGCCTTCTCTAATCTAATCTATGTACCCAGTTAAGGCAAATATGTATTCTATAGGAGGAAGTACAGTTCAGGAGGCCCAGTTTGCTTTGGGGAAAGTTATCAGAATTGATACCACTTTCTCCTTGTGCGCTGTGGGTATTTCCACTTGGTGAGCACTGGCACTGATGCCTTTGCTCTGAGGCATGGCATTGAACACACGCATGGCATCATTGAATTGGAAGAGGCTTCGGTTAGAACCATTTCCATGGCCTTCTCCCTTTATTCATAGGTTGTACGCCTTTTTACTTTGTTTAACTCTGTATACAGCCAGAGACAACAAGATTCAGGTTCATTTACCACATGCAGGGATGAGGCAGAAGTACAGGTTCTAGAAAACTGCCCCATCTAAAGCTGGTCCTCAAGTTCTGCTCAAGAAGTAACGAATTCAGCACCATAGAGTGCCAGTCCTGAATTTCAGACAAGAAAATTCAAGACCATCAACATTTGGTCTGAAACTAGAGTTGGGTCGTAGTGTCTGGGCATGTACTTTCATTTAATGTTACCGTTTTATTTTTGCTTCTAAAGAGTTAACCTGAGATTTTCTTACAAGGTAGATTCATCAATTTAGTGAGCATTTAGTAATCCCCCACTGTGTATCATCAAGTATGAGAGGTACTGCGGAGATGAAGAGTTGATCGTTTAGGGAGACAGACGCCTAAGTCAGCCGGTCCTGAATCTTTGATAAGTACCCGTGTCAGTGGCAGCCTTGTAGGAGGCTTCACAGAGGAGATGAGAAAGGAGCTGAGAAGGATATCTTGCTAAGATGAGAACGTGATGGATGGAAGGGTCCCTCACTCCCTTAAGCCTATCCAGAAATAGAGATAGGATCTGAGGGGCATTTGGGGACAAAGGTAAGAAGCCTAGCATGACACGGAGAGTGATGAGCCAGGAAAGGCTATGTGGGGCTGCAGCGGATCGAGTGCTAAAGAATTTGGATCCACATAAGGGACATGGTTTGAGACCCTTAAATTTATTTATTTATTTAATTTAGAAACAGCCCCACTCTGTTGCCCAGGCTAGAGTGCCATGGCCTCAGCCTAGCTCACAGCAACCTCGACCTCCTGGGCTCAAGTGATCCTCCTGCCTCAGGCTCTCGAGCAGCTGCGACTATAGGCATCCACCGTAAAACCTGTGTATTTTTTTTTCTTTCTATTTTTAGTAGAGACAGAGTTTTCCTCTTGCTCTGGCTAGTCTGGAACTCCTGAGTTCAAGCAATCCTCCTGCCTCAGCCTCCTGGGGTGCAAGGATTACAGGCGTGTGCCTCCTCGCCTAGACTTAACACATGTTTTTAATTGCAATTTTTTTCTCTCAAATAAAATCTTCCATAGAGTCACAGTAGTTAACATGGATACAAGAAGTGTATATGAGACAGGTTACATTGCCGTCACTCAGGGAAGGGTTTACGGGCAGGGTTGTCCAGCGTGGGGTCCATGGGCCCCAGGCTGATTTTGTGAGGATGTTTTCCTGCTTATCTGTGGTGTCAGGTATCACAAGAAGTATAACCGACTTTCTTGTTACTAATGAGCTTTCCTTAGTGTTTATGTATTTAATGTGCAGCCCTAAACAACTCTTCTTCCGATGTCCAGCAGAAAAAAAAAATATTGGACACTCCTGGGGGGTGGGGAAAGGTTGGACACTCCTGGCAACTTCACAGCAACTGTTTGATTGAGTCTCCCCAGGACCTCCTCCCCGCCTCATTCTCCCTTCCTCCGCCACACGGAAGCCACTAAGTTACAGTATCACGAGTCACCTATAGAGAGTTGGTCACACTAAAGAGAAGACCAAAGGCCACACCGAACAGAATTTTGTGAATTGCTATGGTGGGGGATTTTGAAGGTTTTGGTGCAGGAGGATGAAAGTGTAATATGTGTGTGCTTGTGTGTGCGTGTCTCTCTCTCTCTCTCTCACTGATAATTATCATTAGCATGAGAATGGCTATTTGAGAGTGAGAGGAGTTGGAGATTATTGTGCAAGTCGAGCAAGGCTCACAGGGACCTCTGCAGAAGTCACAGAGTCCCTGCTAGGACAGAATCCTACCTGGCTCATAATAACATCATTGCCATAGAACGGCGGCACGTAGATGAAGAAGTAATGAATTCAGCCTGATTCGGGGGCTATTGGGGGGTAAGCGGAGCTAAAGGGAGATTACACTTACACGTTAGATATAAACAAGTCGAATTCAGTGAAGTGAACAGAAGGGAGAGAACAGAAAAATAACAGAGGGAGAAAGGAGATTGTGGGCAGGGGTGACAACGTGAGGCTGAACGCCCAGCTGCGGGCTCCATCTCCACTTACTTCACCCACGCAGTCCGTGGCCATGTAGCTGTGACCAGTGTGTCCTCTGGAATCTAGTTACTTGGTTCATTACCAACTACTCTATGGATTAAGCTATTCAATTTTGAGAAGGTGACTAAACCTTAACCTCTGACTTAGTTTCCTGGTCTGTACAATGAGGATAGTAGTATTATCTCCTTGCAGGGTTGTTGTGAAAACTAGTTCATCTGCACAGAGCAACCAGAGCGCTGTCCTCACAGAAAGCTCCCCGTCAGCGTCGTCCTGGAGTCTTTTTGGCACATTCTAAACATTATCAGTGGAAGGATGAAACATTTGTGTTCAGCCTGCAGCCTGCAGCCTGCATGTGGATTCTATGAGGACGTCCATGCTTGTCTGTGGTGATAGAAATCACCAACATAATGCACAGACTTTTTTTATTTTTTTGCTCACCAGCTTTTGTTTGTGCTTGTGCATTTAACGGTGGCCCAAGAGAACTGTTCTTCTTCCAATGTGGCCGAGAGAAGCCAAAAGGTTGGACACCCCCGCTACAGAAACGGGTCAGTGTGGATGTGGAGGCCCAGCTGGATGCAGAAGGGGAAAGAGGAGGAAGAACAGAAATTCAACCTGGTGACCGTCCCCATCCCAGAAGGGCTGTGACTTTGGCGAGACCTGGTGTCCGCTGGGGGATGGGCGGCTCAGCAGAGGTGACCTGTCCAGTCACTCTGGGTCTCCCAAGGGTCTTTTCTAAAAGTGCATCAGAGCAGGCTCAGGAGCAAGTTGTCTTCAGTTGGCAGTTGGAGTTGTTGGCGTGGAGAGTGTGGATTCCAGAAGAAGCCTCAGGGAGCTGGAACCGCTCTGGGGGCTGGCATGTCTTTGAAGTTAAAGCCTCTGGGCATCTATGTGCTTAGGCACAGGCCAGAGGCTGCTGGGCTGCACTGAGACTGCTGCTACCCCAAGCATGGGACAGCATGCCCTTCTAGCCCAGGGGCCGGCCTGCAGCCCTGGCTTGGATCACTTAGGCCTGGGCCTCAGAAATCAAGCAAAGCCTACGTGATTTTCACTCTGGTGTGATAGAATGAACGCCAAAATTAGAGCCAGAAGGCCTTGGCAAGTCTGATCTGAACTAGTTATCTAAACTCTCTGAGTCTGGGTCTTCTTTTCTTCTCTTGTACAGTAGACATAACAATTAACTTGGCCTTCCGCACAAAATACTGTCTACCCCAGAGAGTGACTGTGAGGATCAAATGAGCTCACGGGAATGAAAGTCCTTTTGAAACTGGGAAACCAGGCAGTTGCTGCATTCTTGCAATGTTATTTGACCATATTACCACCTGTTAACCAACCAGCCTGCCTACCTCCCTTCCGTCCTTCCTCCCTCCCTCCTCCCTCCTCCCTCCCTCCCTCCCTCCCTTCCTTCCTTCCTTCCTCCCTCCCTCCCTCCCTCCTTCCCTCCCTTCCTTCCTTCCTCCTTCCCTCCCTCCTGTCTTGAGTCTCAGATTAGTTATTGCTTCCTCAGGGGCTTCCTCTTTCTTAAAATTGAACTGAATGCCCTCCCTGTACATTCATCATCACAACACTTTTTATACTCCATTGGATTTGCTTTTTTAGCTGTCATGATGAAAAGATTTCATGAGCTCCTCAAGAGTGGGGTTTTGTCATAATCCCCTGTACTTACCCAAGCACTACAACAGTCTGGGTATGCAGACTTGAATAGCTGAATGAATGAATTGCTATGTAGGTGTAAGTGGTTGTTGTAATATTGTTCAACCAACATTTAGAGTGTGACTCCCTTGTTCCAGGTTGCGTATGAGGGGTTGGGAATACAAAGATGGGCAAGAACCTTCCTTCTCCTCCCACTCATGGTGGGAAGACTGGCATGCAAGTGGATGATTGCCATGGTGCATCTCAGTGGACTTACAAGAGAGCTACCAAGGTGGGTCTTCAGAACGCATTACTAGACACATCTGATATGAAGGCCTGGCTCGTTTTCACTGCCTCAGGGCAAGTGATCCCCCACATGAGCACTGTTTTCTTCTGTTGGGTTCTGCTTGTGGGAATGAGTCAAGGTTGTGAACTATCTCTGTTGGGCAGATGAGATAAGGGCTGACATTTCCAGACTATTCCTACTAAAATCAATCTACCTATAACAGGGGAGAAATAACTGGATAAAATAATTTCTAGCAGCTGAAACAGTGTTCGGTGTGACCGGATGAATACTCCTCTTGTCCAATCTTCCCAATCCTCTTCCCCCCATAAGATGTTTTTACTTTCCTGTGTCTCCTCCTAAAATAGGCTCCAGGAAAAATGATGGCATTGATTTATTTTAGAAAGCATAACAAGTTTCTATCATCGCTCCAGAGACTTGTTTTTAATTATGAAAATCTTCTAGATCAATCTTGCTTTCCCTCTGACTTTAGTGAGTTGTTTTTTTTTTTTTCTTTTTAACCCAGTGTTTCTGTGGAGGTGAAATGAACAGGCTTTCTACTGGGAGCCAGGGGACCTTTTCCCTAAGCCCAACTATAATTAGCTCTGTGACCTTCGACAAGTCACTTAATCTCCCAAGTAGGTCCTTTATTTTCAAGCGAGGTCTTTGATTCAAGGTCTGGTTTAATCAGACCCAAGTGTAAGGCCTGGGGTCATCTTTGATGTTTCGTGACCACATGAGCCCCCCTCCCCCTCCACGCCCAAATCATGTTAATTTTCTATTCACAGTATCTTCTGTAGACATTGCTTTTTTCCTATCCCTAATTTTAGTTTAAGATCTTACCAAGTAGCAAAGTATCATTTTGAGTGTTCTACCAGTAGGTCATTGGTTAATGAAGAGAAATGTAGAGGCGGAAGGAAAACTAACATGGTGAGGGATTGTTCTTGAAGAAGTGTAGGGTGCAGGATTGAACTGAGAGCAGGGAGTATCCGAATCTCTTTGAATTTCAGGAGAGCCCAAATTGAGACCAACGTCTTAGTTCAGCCTGGCTCTCAGGTCCAGTGGGGTAATATATTGAAAGAAAGAAAATGAAATAAGGACAGAAGAGGGAAGGAAAGACCAAAGCAGGAAAAGGAACTAATATATCTTTCTGGGTTAGAACTTCACACTCTTTGATTCAAGGAGACTTTGCTCTTTCCCCAGGAGGTGTAGAATATTATCTTCCTTATGCACTTGGCCCACAGCCATAGAGTTCTTGAGTGACAGAATTTGAACTCAAGTCTTTAAACTCAGAGTTCTTTTTGACCAGCAGGAGGACTTGTGTGTTAAACATAAGAAATTCTTCCTAGCATTCTGGAACCTAGGATTTTTTTTCCCCAGTGTTTTTTTTCAGGATGATGTCATCACACCTTTGTTGGCTCAAGCTGACATAGTTATCTTTCTTTTTTTCCTTTCTACAGAGATAGGTTGGTGATCCTGGCATGGATAAAATTTGTATATTTCCGAGTCATAGTCATAGTCAATCAGATGGTTCATCCCACTGGCTTTTGTTTTTTTATCAGACCTCTCACTTCTGATATGCCAGATTTCAAGTTATATTAATTTGTGCTTCACTTTCGTAGGCCAGACAGGTACATCTGATGAACTCCACCAACATGTTCAGATTGAAGCTAAATTGGGTATTAAAATACGGTCGCATACATAAGAGCACCTGCATTTAGTCATCTTCCTGTTTTCAAATGCAAGCCTAAAGTCTTGGCTCTTATCTGTATTTAAAACTGACATTGTTAAATGCATAAGCACATCTGAATTATTTATATTTAGGTTTATACAGTCTCCAGCTGCAACCGTATATTTCAATATCTTTAAATTCCACGTTGCCATCTGGACCAGATTGCTGCTAAATCAAATCAGATAAACGTTACCTTTCCACTACCTCTGATTTATATCAACCATTCATTTCCAAAAGCACAGCCCTGTTAAAATCCAATCTACTTTCAAAAAGCTTATGAAATTAACTCAGTTTTGAGGATTTGATAGTCTTTCTCTAAAGCTCCAGTTCTAAAAAGGCCATTTGGATAGATAGAAAAGCAGTTGGGAAACAGGAGAGCCAGAATCACTAGATTCATTGATTATTAGCAAATCTTCTGAGCCTGACTTTATTCAATTACTTAAAACTTTTCTCTAATCAAGTTATTGTGAGCCAGAGGCCACATAAATAGAATATGCAGCTTCTAAAGTGTTAGGATGTTCCCTGCAATTTAATTTGGCATCTCCCTAAGCTGGAAGAGAGTTTTAGCCCAACATCCAAAAGGTGAATGGAGAGATTGAACTTTTAGAATTGTATTTTTGTCCACTTTATACTGATCACTTCTTTTCTTGGAGAATGTCGGTGGGGTTGGATACCAAGCAAATTAGAGTCAACCACTTTTCACCAGGAAGTTCAAGTCTGACAACTTGATTTTTTGGCGAAAATGATAAAGTCCTGTAATTTAGTCAATAAACAGAGTAAATGCCTTAAGTAAAGCATCAGAGTGTTTTATATAGAAGGAAGGAATGGAGGATGGGAGGGATAAAAAGAAAGAAGGAAAGGAAAAAGGGGAAGGCGAGGGAGAGATGGGAGGTGGGAGGTAAGGAAGGAAAGAGGAATCCAAGCACAAAGGATACTAAAACATCAAGGAGATAGGAGCCTGAATAATGTGCACACATTTCTTTTATTTATATGTGGTCACCTATAGATATAACCATTCTCTTTCTCTACCCATACAATTCCGAGTCTGAATTTATTCAGCAAGTCTAATGACTGCAACATGAAATATTTTCCAAATGGCTCCGTTGAATGCATCTGCAGTCCATCATTGCACAATTGGGATGATGTCATAAGTGGTTACATTTTAATCCTTCCTGTATTTTCTAAATGGGAATGAGGAGGGGGGAGCTGGGAGAAAGTGGTTTGCATATGATATTCTAAGCCTGAATAACTGAATAAAATCTTAAGTGTAGAAATGGAAAACCTGTTCTTTTTCAGTATGACTAATGCTAATTTTTCCTGCACACACACAAAAGAAATATGTCTCTCTTTAATGGTAAATTACCATTTATTGTAAATGTACCATATGAAGGAAGCCATAAGTCATTGTTATTGACCTATTATGATTCATTCTGCTTTACCCTGAATTAAATAAAAATGGGCACTTTAGGATAATATACTTTTAGTTCAAGTGTTCTTTTACTGGACTCGAGCCTGCTAGATTTTTCCAATCACACAGCTTTGCGGGCAAATACTTGACTTGCAAAGCAGGTATCTCATCCTAATCACTGGTTGTCCTTCATTCTGTCCCAAACACAGGAGAGAGTTTTTAATCTCTGACTTAATAATGTGTGAAATCAAAACTTTCATCTAAACTAGAGGGAAAGCAGAATCTCCAATATGTTAGTTTTGAAGAGAGGAGAGTAAGTCAAGAGAAGGCACGGTACATTCAGAGAACTCGGGGAAAGTTATTCTGAGGAATAGAAAAATGAAAATTTAGACTTCTTGGCTAAAAGAAAAAGCAAGAATACACCATAAGTCCCTTGAGAAAGCAATAAAACTTTCTCTAAAAGAAAAATAAATATTAATAGTGAAGTGGAAAAGTAGACAGAAGTCTTCTTGATTAGTTAAAGCAAAGGTTATTAAAAATACTCAAAAATATATTTCATAGTAGTTATGTCTGAGTGGGGTTTATTTCCAATCTGCATTGTCTGATATATCTGCAATTAATGTTTCTCATTCAATAAAAGATATATACAGCATTTTAAAGATAGTTTTACTTTTCTTAGAAGGGCAAGTTCTAGTGAATCACATTCACCATGCCAATTTCCTAGGAATTTCAAATGCTATAGAAGGTTCCAAGCAGGGGTCCAGTTTCTACTCATAGGTAGAAGTGACTGACAAGGTGAACTTGTAACTAACTCAGCATTTCTGAGATGTGCTCTAAATGTACAGGCAAATAGTGGCAATAAAGCTGTCTGCTCAAAGTCACAACCTCTTGTTTCAAGGTCAGAACACAAAGGGCAAAATCATTGAATGCTAAATGAAAGAAGAGCAAGACCAAATAGCAGCTAACAGAATTTGAGGTTCTAGTTAGAGGGCCTGTGGTTGGTTGGACGATGGTATTTGGAGATAGAGAGAGGCAGGAGGCTGGGGTAACCATTCAAGAAGCTTAAAGCATCCTTTGTAAATGTACAGTAAGAACTCAAACTGTGTTTCAGGAAAATTGACAGCTAATTGCCACTCCCAGAAAAACCAATACTAAGTATTGCCGAGGAGGATGAAATGTTTCTGAAAGAGAGAAACAGAGGGTAAATAAAGGGCAGACCAGAAAAATTATTATAAGTATAAAAGTGTGTGGGTGCCAATTAGTAATAAATATTGTAGGAATAAAAATAGCCCTCGGCATGAAGAAGGAAGGTTACTTGGTAATTAAGGAAATTGAGAGGCTTATTGGACATCTAAAATATCGGGAAGGAAGATAATGAAAGTGTAATTGCAGATAAAAATTATAAGAGTGTCAAAAATGACTGAGGAGCGCTGAAGTTGCAAATGAAATAGAAATATCAAAGCCGTGCAGATAACATATTACTTGTGTCTTAATTGCTGTAGGTAAAAAGCAAAGGCAAGAGATGATGACAGCAGAAAGCGGAGCTATACTCATCTTTGAGAGCCACTTGCAAGAGGGCAGGTCTCAAAGTGACAGCTCTGGATATGATAAAAAACAAATTATTCAAAGCTGTTCGTTCTCAAGATAGTCAATTTTTTTTAGAACTTGGACAGTCTGAATATTCTTCTTTTTTTTTCTCCCTGATGCTGTTAGGTTATACTATACAAAATTACTGATATTCGATTTCAGGAGGATCATTTAGTAAAATGCTCAGGGTAATCACTGCCTAATACTAAGATTAATCATTTGTGAAATAGCTCTTAGATATTTTTTAATGCAAAATATAATTGGGGGGGGGTTAAAAGAAAATAAATCAGTTTAGCCCAGAGCAACCATTTTTCTTTTCAGCACATATTCATCTCCCTAGATGTGGACGTATGTAGGTTGTGAACTCTTAAGGGGAAGCCTCCTGTCTTTTCTAATATATGTCCCAGGTATATGGACGCAAAAAACTTGAGTATCACAAATGACTATTATAAATAAGACCCCAAATACGTTTTTCTAAATTGGGAAGTGAACTATTTCTTCAAATGGAAAAAAAAAGCGAGGTTTGGAGTGGAATCCACGTGTGTCCTAATCTATATTCCTGGTGGTTATGGTGTATGATGTTCATAGGCTTTCAATATCGTTCCCCTTATATTGGAAGTTCCTAAACAATAAATAAACTAAACCACCAATACTGAGTGTCATTAAACGAGTCTAATTCTGCTTGATGGATTTTAACAAATATTTACATTAAGGGAGCATTTCAACATCCCCCAAGGGGTTATTCTAGAGACTAACAAGACAAGACAGTTATTTTCAGCAACAGACAAATAATTGGTATTTGATAGAGTTGTCTGATTCACTGATAATTAAAATTATAAATGGGTCTTGTTTGGCCTGAGTGATTATGTTTATGCTCTGGTGACTCTGCCCTTTAAGTACTGGGGCATGTAATTAGACCCCTCTTTGACCTTTGAATATCATGATGACCACATCTAGGCTGTGACATCCATGGCCTAGATAAGTGCTTAGAACCAGATGGTGTTTTCAGGGGGAATTAACACAGGCTCCTATTACCATTCCTGGGCTCGTCCTGGATGACAGGGAAAATGACTTGGGCATATCATATCTTAGATGTGCTATGCTATCGTATCTCAGAACTTACTTTTATTCTCTGAAAATGTTATTGATTCATAGATAACCAAAGATAAATTTTCTATAATTTCTTTCTCTCTTCCTTGAATTTTCTACTGTATCCTATATAATAAACTCTTATATTAGGGTCATGAACTGTATATGTGTATGTTTACTATCTGGATTCCTCCAGGAATTATTAAGTTGAAGCACATGAAATTGCCAATATTCAGTTGGCATGTATATGCCTACCTACCCAAGTTGGATTCTCTGTATGTGCTTCCATTTAGAATCATGACATTGAAAAACTTAATTCCTGGGAGCAAGAGTACGCGTATCTACTCCAGTCCTTCCTTTTACAGATGAAGAGGTTAACGTAGAGAGACGCTAGAAGTTAAATGACACTCCGGAGAACACCCGGCTGGCGGTGGAAGGTGAGGGGGTCAGATCAAGAACTCAAATCTCTTGGCTCCAAATTTCTAGTTTCTTTTTTCTAAAGACACCCTCTAACTAGTGAGAGAGTGTTCATTAAAATTACATAAATTGAATAATTCCTTCCACTCTAAATCCCCCCAATATTATTTCAATATATTTTCAAGGCATATTACGTATAACCCTAGGTTTCACTTTTTTTTTCCTTCAGAGATGTCACACAAGATTATCTAGCAGTAGGACTCAGAATCACCTTAAACTCCACACATTTTATATGAGACACCCTTTGGGGATGAAATAATTCGGTTGGAAGGTGGAGGTTGGGTGGGGGAAAAGAAGGGGACCCATTTTACTTCTAGCCAGCACAGCTCCACTTTTATTCCCTTTAAATATATATTGGTGCTACTCAAAATATTACATTTGAAAGAAAAAGTCTGTAAACCATAAAACCCCATCAAAATACATAAGCATCTAGGATACCTGTGAAAAGATTTGCCTAAATTCAAAGTCTACCCAGAACAGCAGCTCAAACTCTGCTCAATGAATATCCTCCAAGCCTGAAAGAAGCAGATGGAAAACTCATTGCCCATCAGCTTCCCCCACCCTGCAAGTCTTTACTAACTATAAACGTATTCTGATTTGCAGCCACTGCTTAAGGGAGACATCGCATCTTGCCACATTTCGTTTGTGGAATTTCTTTAACCAACAGTGTCTGACATTTATTTTAAACAAATAAAAACTGTTTCTGTATCACATAGAATTTGAAACTTGGGCGACATTCTTCACAGATAGATACGGTACTACTATTCATTCTCCCGGGAAAGCATCCCTGGGTAGATTTTTAAAAATAATCAAACCAGGCATGAACTCAGCTGATCACAAGCCAGCAATTACCAGCATGAGCCACACAGAGGGATTCTTATTTTACCTGGTATCTAAACGCAGCAATCAAACTGGCATATTTGTTGATGTGGCAATTTAAGGGCAATTCATACCAACTGCAAGAGAGAGTTACACGGGGCTTGTAACAGAAATACTAAGGTTTGTGCTGCAAAAGTCACTGAAGAGAAAAAAAAGACAAAAGAATCTGAATTAGCTCATACAAAATGACTTACGTAGGAAGTTCGGGAAGAGAAGGATGTGGCTACTTCCTATGTGTCATTTGCCAACATCTTTGCAACTCCGGTGCCACCTCTGTGTGAGTGACTAACCGCCACCAATTAATGCAATTTGTTTTCTTGACATTAGAACAACCAAATTATGATACTGATGAAATTACAGTAGATCAGTATTTGAGACACTTATTAAAATCTTGATGAGGGCAAGTTTTCTGTCCCAGAAACAGTTTAAAATGAAAATCAAATTTTAACTGCTATAATAATGGATTGACCAAGACCGAATCTCAAATAATGATTGGGATCATTGCGAGATCATTTAATCTGAGTGGTAAAAATTAAGTTATTTGGGTGGACATTCCATTTCCTGTGTTTTTCAGATCCAGTTATTATTACTACAAATAATAACTGATGGGGGGGAGGGGAAAACGACAGGAAGAAGGTGACCAAAATAACAGCAACCATTTATAAAATATTTAATTATATCCCAGACACTGTGCTGGGCTCTTCGCATGCCTTGACTCATTTACTTCCCACAGAACTCTATGGTACATTCCGCATCATCTTATGTTCCAGGAAAGGAAACACAGAAGATAGAATAACTTGCCCAAGGCACTATCAACAAGTGGCCAAGGCGAGATTCGAATCCCGACTCACTATACTCCAGAGCAGCACTACACAGGAGAAGTGTCCAGGGGGATGAAAATCTTCTATGTTGTCTGATATGGCAGCCATCGGCCACACGTAGATACTGAGCACTTGAAATGCGGCAGGTGCCATGTTTATTACTCATTTAATGAATTTACATTGATGTTAAGATTGCAACGCACTGATCGTGGCACACGGACACTGGACGGCACGGTGTCGGGGGCTGCATGCTAGACCGTTGCCCTTTTTGCAAATCTTCAGCTGCTCCTCTTCTCCTATAGCATTTTACCTTTTCAGAAAGAGGGCGAGCCCTTGTCCCATAGTGGTCTCTCCAGAACAATGTTCCTCCCCCCCCTTTTCATTACCACCCCTCCCCACTCCCTAAAGAGCTCTTTAAACATTTTTTTTTCTCCTAATCACTGTGATGGCCAATGTTACATAGCAACTTGACTTGGTTACAACATGTCTAGATACTTGGTCAAACATATTCTGGGTGTTTCTGTGAGAGTATATTTGGATGACATTGACATTTCACTTGCTAGACTAAGCAAAGCGGGTCATCCTCCTTAGTATGGATGGGTCTCATCCTATCAAAGGACGCCTGGATAGAACAAAAGGGCTCACCCTTCCCCAAGCAGGAAAGACTTCACTTTCCTCAAGGCCTTCGGACAGAGACTTTGGCCCTTCCTGGTCCTCCTGTACCCGGCTGGCCTTCAGACTTGAACTGGTACATCAGCTCTGCAGATTTGGGACGTGCCAGCCTCCATAATGAGCCAATTCCTTAGAATAAATCTCTCTCACAGACATTCTGTCTCTGTCTATATATGTGTGTGTTTATAGAGGGTGCCAAAGATGTATATACATTTTTAGAAAGAAAAAACCATATTCAAATTGTAATATGCAAGTCACGTTTGACTTCTGCAATTACAAGAGGTGCTCGACATGACTTGTATTCATCTTTTGTTTTTATTATTTATGATTACAATTTTAACACAGCTTTTTCTTAAAATGTGTACACACTTTTGGGCACCCTCATTTTATATGTATATGAGATATTTTGCATTCTTTTTTCATACCAAATCTTCAAAATCCAGTGTGCATTTTATATTTGCGTAATATTTAAGTTCAAACTAGTCATTTCAAGTACTCCATAGCCGCACACGGACACTATGGCTACTGGCTCTCACCATATCAGACAGCACAGTTGTAAAGCATCCAGACTCACTGGGGGAATGTCATTCACAAGACTTAAAATTACAGTTGATTTCAGGGGGTAGAAATCTTATTCATTTTACATATAAAGGACTTGTAATACTCATCTCATGCTTGACTTCTGCATTTATAAGAAGTGCTCCAAAGTGACTTGTATTCTGCTTTTGTTCTCAGTATATTCTGAGTACTACAACTTTAATACAGCTTTTTCCTTTTTAAAAATATGTATAATTTTTTTGGCCTCCTCTGTATACTTGTATATTTATGTATAGTGCACAAGAAGATATATAGTTTATCTGTGGTATTAACATGTCATATATAGAGAGGGAGAGAGAATTGGAGGAAGATCTTCAAAGCTAAGAAATAAATTTTGTATATACATGCGCAGACATATACACGCACACATATACGTGGGATACATCTGTGCATATATGACCTTTGGTTTTGTTTCTCTAGGGAACTCGTGACCAATACGCATGCTCACCATGAAATTTTCATACCGCAGATAAGCTGTGTATCTTTTTGTGTGCTGTTTGTACATCTTTGCTTTATCCATAAAATGAGTAAGAGTCCCACCCTCCAGAATCAGTTTCAGCCTTTGCCTTGCTGTGTGTGATGTCACCCTCAAGGAGAATGAGCTTTAGAGCTGTGCTGTTCAACGTGATGAGGGTCAATAGCCGTGTGTAGTTCTGGGGCACTCCAAGCGAGACTGATTGGAACCGAAATACTCTGTAAATATGAAATCACTAGATTTTGAAGACATAGTATGAAAAAGAAAGCAAAGTATCGCCTTAACATTTTAATATTACTCACATGTTGAAGTGATAGTATTTGGGATACATTGGTTAAATTAAATGCAGTATTAAAATTAATTCTACCTATTTATTTTTGCTGTTTTATTACACATGGATCTTGCATTACCTTTCTATTGGCAATGCTGCTCTGGAGCAAGCTCTTCACGCTTGGCCTTCTACTCATAGTTGATAATAGTTAATCCTTGGCCATATTTCTAAAGGCTCTAGGACAAATATGAACTACTTTGTCCTATGGAATTTACTTCTTAGTTTCAAAATGTCACAATACTGTAATTTAATAAAAAAAGAATCAGATGATGCTGTTCCTCTCAATGCAGCCTTAATTTCTATTAATGTAGTTGGCTATTAACTCATTGCAAATAAACTTCCCTGATAGTTTGTCAGCTCACACAAATAAAATACAGTTGAAAAATCTTAGCAAATCAAGCCCTGGCAATTATTTCACTTAAGTGTCTAATCCCATTATCCCTTCTTCTACAAAAAATGAATTTCAAGAAATTTACTGGTTGCCAACTTTCTGTTCCAATAGACCTCCAGTTTGAGTTTTGTAATTGTTGCCGTCTCGTTGATACATTCCCCCAGTTTCCAGTGTCTCATTTTCCTAGAAGACCTGAATACGTGAAGTAGAAAGATAAGAACAGGGAACTCTGAACAACTCTGAACAGCAGACAGATGTGCTTAGGGTCGGACAGACCTGGGTTTTGGCTCTGTACGGTAGTCAGAAAAACAAACCAACTAAACAACTCTTTTCTTCTGCTATAGGCTCAAAGCAACACAGAACCCTTCTGACACCAGATGGGTGTGCATGTTTCCCACACATCGAGCAGTTCTCTAGTGGATATCAATCGAGTGTCCTACGATTTAACTCAAATATGACAATTTTAACCTAGAGTTAGAGTCAGATCTCACAGGGTAAGGGCTCACGACCACAGACCGTCCCCGACGTCAGATGCTAATCACACGTCTGGGCCTCTGGAACGTCTTACTGACCCGCTGTAAAGCAAGGGCTCCCCGGATACCCTCTTCAGGTTTGATTAATTACCTAAAACAGCTCATAGAACTCAGGGAAACACTTTATTTATGTTTATCAGTTTACTGTAAAAGATATTTCGAAGGGTACAGATGAGCGGCCAGGTAGAAGAGATGCTTAGGGCAGGGTATGCAGGAAGGTGGAGCGACCTTCCATGCCCTCTCCAGGGCACCCCCTCCTGGTAGCTCCACATGTTCAGCAACCTGGCAGCTCTCTGAACCCCATAGTTCAAAAATTGATAAGGAGAGTTCATCACATAGGTAAGATGAATCATAAACTCAATCTCCAGCCCCTCTACCCTTCCTGGAGGATGGGGGTGAGGCTGAAATTTTCAAGCTTCTAATTATGGCTTGGTCTTTCTGGTGACCTGTTCCCATCTAGGAATCCATGAACAAAAGATGTTCCCATCACCTAGGAAATGCCAAGGCATTAGGACAAAAGACCAAATATCAGAGAACCAAACATTCACTGAGCACTTTTGTCACTCTGGTCTGACAAGGGTTTTAGGAGCCTGGGGCTAGGAACCAGGGGCAGAGATAAAATATACACTTCTTATTCTATCACAATATAGCAGGTTTATAATGATTTGAAAGTTTCTTCAATTCTCTAATTCCTCAAACATAAAATGCAAATAATAATCTCCATCTTGAAATGATTGTTATACAAATTATACACATAAGAGAATGCAGATAAGGCATTTAGCATAATGCTAATATCATGATAAACATTCTCTAAATGTTACCTATTATTATTCTTCTGAACATTATTTCTTCTCTAACTTAATATTGGACCTTTCTAAAGTAGGAAAAAAAACCCCATCAACACCCTGCAGAATGTTCTGGAATGAATTATGCATTTGAGAAATGAGTTGGGAGTGAGAGGCAGATAAAAGTTTTCCTTTTCTATAGAGCTCACACTTCCTTCATTCATGAGGAATATTCCAAACCAGGTATATTAGTTTTCTATTGCTAAGGAACATGTTACCACACACGTAGCATCTTGAAACAACATGCATTTCTCCTGGAGGTCAGAAGCCCAGCAGAGTGTGGCTGGGTCATCTGCTCATGAGGCTAAAATCAATGTGTGTGCCAGAGTGGGCTCTCATTTGGAGACTTGAGGAAAAACCCATTTTTAAAGTCATTCAGGGTGTTGGCAGATTTCCGTTCCTTGAGGTGGGGGGCCTGAGGTTCCTCTTTCCTTCTGGCTGTCCACTGAGGTTCACTTCAGCTCTTACAGCGGCCTACATCCAGGCCTCACGGCCTTCTCCATCTCCAGGTCAGCAAGGCTTTGGCCAGTTTTTCCTGTGCTTTGAATCTCTGGCTACCCTGACTTTGACCTTTAGACCCAGATTTAAAGGGCTAATGTAATTAGGTCAGGTCATCTCAACAATTTTCCTGTCTTAATGTTGACTGGAAAAATTTCCTGTCTTAATAATAACATCTGCAAAATCCTTTCACAGCAACACTTAGTGTTGGAGTAATGAGGGGAGCCGAGAATGCACCAGGGCCAAGAGTTTTGAGGGCTATCTTAGAATTCTGGCCAACATGATCAGCATGCTCTTTCAATTAGTGACATTAAGATGACTCACAGACGAGGAGAACCATGGTCTGTTAATTACCATTTTCCCTTGGGACCAGGGATACTTCTAAAATAGCACCTGCATCTCTTGGGGTGGGGAGGGGCAAGGGGGTATTCAGAGGTATCCGCCCAGTTAAGAAGCAGACTGATCCTTAGCCCAATGCCACAGGTATCAAGAAATAGAAATTATTTGATATGAATTTGTTTTCCTGTAGTAGTATTGGAACACTTCTTTCTTTTGAAAACAAAGTTAAACAAAATAAACTATATCAAGATGTTTTCCTTCTGTAAACAAAAAGCATGGCTCGGCGCCTGTGGCTCAACAGGCTAAGGCGCCAGCCACATACACCTGAGCTGGCAGGTTCAAATCCAGCCTGGGCCCACCAAACAACAATCACGGCTGCAACCAAAAAATGGCCGGGCATTGTGGTGGGCACCTGTAGTCCCAGCTACTTGGGAGGCAGAGGCAGGAGACTTGCTTGAGCCCAGGAATTGGAGGTTGCCGTGAGCTGTGATGCCACAGCACTCTATCCAGGGTGACAGCTTGAGGCTCTGTCTCAAAAAAAAAAAAAAAAGCATACCTGAAAATTTACAGTGGGCTAAGAGAAGAAAGAAAAATAATCTATAGTCCCATCACATACATCTAGCCTTTTAAACATCTTGGTGTATTTTTTTCATCTCTTTACCATGTATTAAAACTATTTTTTATAGTCACTCTCACTTTTGTTTTCTACATTTTTCTATCTGCATTAAAGTATAAGCAATTTTTAATGTTATGGTGTTATTTTATAATATTTTAATTTCTGCATCGTATCTCCTATATATGAATGTAGCTACAACGTTCATACCACTTTACCTGCTGTAGGTTCTTAGCTTTCCCCTAATTTCCTATTACCCTAGCTGTTTCAATAAAGAGCTTTCTGTATAGAACTTCTTCTGTATATACTATTCTTTTCCTAAGAATTACTTATAAAAATGGAATTTCTTAACAAAAGATAGAAGATTTCATTTTACTCCTTCCTTTGCATATTTTCTGAGATGTTCTTAACAGAATTTCTCTTAGGTCTCCTTTTAAAAGCTGCTTCATTTTCTATTGTTGACATCGAATTGGGGATGAGATATTGATTAGCTGCAACCAATGACAACTCATTGACTCTCTTTGCACCCCCCAAATAAGGTTTAGGATTCTCTCGGGAGCTGTGAAGGTGCAGGGATGGGGCAAGGACTCCACCTGCCATGTTGGGAAAGATGCTTTAAGGACAGTTAAACCAGCAAATCCTATAACCTTAAACCACGGTAAAAATAAACTAGCTTTTAAATACGAACACCTCACATATTCACAACATACAGACTTTTGTTTCTTTGTTTGTTTTTGTGGTTGGGGATTCACTGAGGGTACAAAGAACCAGGTTACACTAATAGCATTTGTTAGGTAAGGTCCCTCTTATAATTGTGTCCTGCTCCCAAGAGGTGTGTCACTCACTGTGACCCCCCACCCCTCGCTCCTCTCCTCTCTCCACTCTCCTCTTCCCCCACCCCCCACACAGCCTCTTTCTCTGTGACATTCTCATTCACATGCTTTGGTACCTAGAGAGTTGTATGCTCCACAAAATAGTATAGCTCAATATCACTTTAGTGTAACTTGTGTAGCTGCAGCTTAAAGATATTTTTGTGTCATAAGCTGACCACGATGAGATCATTTTAGCTCACCTACATCAAAGAAATCTCCCTTTTGTTTTGTCTGTGCCTTGGCAGACAAAGGCCGTGAACTTTGCCCATGTTTGTTTTTGTTTGTTCTGTTTTTTAATTTGAGCCCTGCTTAGTGTTGTCAAAATAAAAGATAATCCGCAGCTGTTCTTTTGAGAGATTTATACTCATGCTGTCTCTCCCCCTCCACCCAACTCCCAGGTGGGACTCAAGCCCAAGTGGGAGACATTTACCAGCACGGCACGGTCAAACCAGAGAGACAGCTAGACAGGGTTTCAAATTCCTGTTCTTCCACATCCCGCCCTTGGGGCCAGTGTGAGGCATTGAAATTTATGAGCCTTTGCTTTCTCATCTGTACAATGGAAATGGTGATGCTTCCCACCCAGGTTGTACGGTTATGTTGAGATGATGTTTGTAACAAAATCATGCAAGACTTTACCAGTCAAAAGTGGTGACACTTCTTAGTTTCTGCTTTAGGACTTCTGTCCCAGCACATTCAACTTCCACCCACCCCCACCCCTACCCTCAACCCCAACCAACCGCCTCTGAACTATTTCTGAAAGCTGCAGGTACCTCTTTATCTATTTATTTTACTCATTTACTTCATAGATATTTATTATTTATTGAAGTCTCACCCGAGGCCAGACATTAGAGGTCAATGAACAAGATGAATAAGGCTCCTCTTTGGGGCTGGGCTTCTAGCAAGAGGGAAGGTGAGAAAACAATTGAAGTGTATTTATAGTAAGCAGGGACAAGTATTCTCAAGGAGTATAAAGCAGGGTTGGGGGAGAAGATGGAGAATGGGCAGTGGGGGCCTCCTGAGGAGGAGCAGCTGGGAATATCTGCGGTGACTTTAGCCATTGGCTTCATAGCTGCTTGTGTTGATCCCTCCTGGGAGGGACTTGGCAGTGCAGTGGGATTACACTGCTCTGCTTTCCCCTCCAACTCACTTTAACTGTGTCTCCTGGATGGTCTGTCATGGACCCAGAACCCTTAGGCTCTTCCCCGCCCCCTTCTATTCCAAGATGCCCAAGGCTCTCATCTGGACCCAGGGCATATTCCACTCCTTTCCCCTCAGACTCCAGAGTTCCCTTTCACTCTTCCGAGACAACTTTGTCCTCCTCGGGGCAAAACAAAAGCTCCTGCTCTTGCCAAGTCCCGCAGGTGGATGGTTGATGGGGACACCGTGTGAAGACAGTGCACTAAGGCCTCACTTACCCTCAGCAGCGGGTGCTTGAAAACAGCACCTTAAAGCAAAACGACCTATAAGGAAACCAATCTCCCCCACCCAACCATGTTATAACAAAATGACTTTAAAAGAAAGTGACATTATTTGGGGATCTGCTGTACGTTGATTTGCTTAAAGTTGCAGTGTCCCAGAACCTGTGGGACACGCTGAATGCAGACTTACTGAAGCCTAAGATAAGGGCAAGAACATTTGGGTCTGGATCCGGTTTTCCCACTTGGTAGCTTTGTGACTCTGACCAAACTGGTGTCCTTATCTGCAAAAGGGCAGAGAATAAAACTCTACCTCACCAGCTCCTTATGAGGCTGAAACAACATAATCAAGGGCTTGGAACGGTACCTGCCAAATAAGAAGTGCCGGCAAGTTTTGTCAGTACTTGAAAATGGCCTTTGACAGTAGCTCTATCACAGAGACTTGACATGGATCCTGACTGAAAATAACAATGATAAATAAACTATAAGAATTTCCTCTACTAGGAGTATATCCAAAAGACCAAAAATCAC
>CAUYRH010041048.1:0-14347 GCA_963574655.1 Perodicticus potto
GAGGAGACACCTGTGCCTTGGTGTCTCCTTCACTTTACACTTAGGACTAAATGTGGAACCCCCATTTCCTATGCCTAGGTCAATTTCTTGTGAATTTCCTAGGCCTCAATTCCATGAATGGACTGTCTCCATTCATTGATACACTCATTCAACTTGCCCCCGGCGGAAGGGACTGTATTCTTTCGTTTCCTGGCCAAGGAACCCATACACCTATATATACCCTGAGACTAAAGGCCTAAAGGAGGAGATGGGGAAAGATCGGGAGAGAAACGGAGAGAGCTTCTCTCTCCCCACTTGAATTCTCTCCCTCTACCACGAGCTTTAGTGTTTTCTGTATTCTTTTTTGTAAATAAATTCCGTCTTACCACTGGGGGGAGGGGGGGAATAATGTAATGAAGAATAATAAAATACATGTATTAAAAAAAAAATAAAATAGGGTGGCACCTGTGGCTCAAGGATTAGGGCGCCGGCCCCATGTACCGGAGGTGGTGGGTTCAAACCCGACCCTGGCCAAAAAAAAAACTAAAACAAATAAGAAATAATAAAATAAAATAAATAAAATCGACAAAACTTTATAGATACTTGACGAAAGAATGACTTTTTTTTTAATTCTTTATTTTTTTTATTTTTATTTATTTATTTATTTATTTATTTTGAGACAGAGCCTCAAGCTGTCACCCTAGATGGAGTGCTGTGGCATCACAGCTCACAGCAACCTCCAATTCCTGGGCTCAAGCCAGTCTCCTGCCTCTGCCTCCCAAGTAACTGGGACTACAGGCGCCTGCCACAATGCCCGGCTAGTTTTTGGTTGCAGCTGTCATTGTTGTTTGGTGGGCCCGGGCTGGATTCGAACCTGCCAGCTCAGGTGTACGTGGCTGGCGCCTTAGCTCGTTGAGCCACAAGCGCCGAGCCCAAAGAATGACTTAAAGATGTAATTAAGCAAGGAAAGAAAAGTGAGTTCATGGAGAGGAACTCAGTAAACAACAAATAAAGCCCATCAGAGACACTTCACTGGGACTACTCAGAGATCCTGATGGTGACCCCTGAAGTTCACAGATGCCTGACTCCTATGAGGAAGCTAAGGTAGCCCGGGGCAGCAGAGCCAAGGCTGTGTCTGGGAATCAGTCATCTCCAGCTAGAGGGCTGGTCTACAAATTTCAGCCCATTGCCTTGACAAAATAAAGCCTGAGAAGGGAAAAATAGGTTTCCTAGGCCTCGAGATCTGGGCTCCTATGATGTCTAAAAAGCCACAGCATGGATCATTCATCTTCTCTGTGATTATTTTCATCTTCTCCCCTCATCCTCAGTTAATTCCACCCCTGGTGTGTCAGGGATTACCCAAATTCCTGACAGGTTGTCACTCTTTTCTCCTTTTGCTTCTCGGATGAGATCACTTTTTATGCCTGAGGTTATCTTTGAAAAGGGGACTTTCATGTGTTAGATCTGGAAATCTAACTGCTGTTTAGATCATTATTTTCACTGAGACTAAGGATTCCCACTTCAAATATAAATGAAAGCAGCTAACTAGGGCTATAATACATGTTTTCCAAGTCACCAGATCTTTCAGAGGACCTTTGAAGAGAAACCAAATAGTTGAGAAAGAAAAAAAGAGGGCACGCAGAAAACCCTCGGTAACCAGTAAAGGAAGTGATTTCTCACAGTGGCCTATGTGAGTCCCCGGTCCTGTACCTGCCTCCTGTATTAGAGCCCCCAATCTCCCCAGCCCTCTGTTGCTCAGTAAGACGACATTGATCCTCCCTGGTGTATACCACAAGCTGGCTCAATTGCAGGTCATTCCTTATTTGTTTTACTTGACAGCTAGACATCTTTTGCTTGCTCCTCCAGATTCAATCACTTTCTCTATTCTACTCTGTACTCCAGAAGTCTTTTTTTTTTTCTTTTAAATAACAAAGTCATATATATTTATTGTGTGAAACACAATGTTTTGAAATACGTATACATTGTGGAATGGCTAAATTGAGCTAATTCACTAATACGTTATCTCACCCACTTTTTTGTGTGTGTGATGAGAACAAAAAGTCTCACCCCAAAAGTCTACTTTCTTAGCGGTTTTTAAGACTATCTGTTAATAAGCATAGTCACCATTTTGTACAATAGGTCTGTTTCATTTACGCCGTCTGTTTAGCTGAAATTCTGTGTCCTTTGACCAACATCTCCCCAACAGGCTCCCCTTCCATTTTTCTAGTAACCGCCATTCTACTCTCCAGTGCTGTGAATTCAACTTTTTGGATTCCACATATAAGTGAGATCATGTAGTATTTGTCTTTCTGTACCTGGCTTATTTCACTTACTAGAATGTCTTCTAGGTTGATTCATGTTTTTGAAAAATAGCAATTTTTTCTTTTATATTTATACTTAAGGATTCTTATGTATGGCTCTATATACCTCATGTCTTTTTTTTTTGGAGAGACAGAGTCTCACTTTATCACCCTCGATAGAGTGCCGTGGCATCACACAGCTCACAGCAACCTCCAGTTCCTGGAGGATTCTCTTGCCTCAGCCTCCCAAGTAGCTGGGACTATAGGCACCTGCCACAACACCCAGCTATTTTTCTGTTTTGTAGTTCAGTCGAGGCCAGGTTTGAACCTGCCACCTTCAGTATATGGGGCCGGCATCCTACTTGATGAGCCACAGGTGCCGCCCCACATTTCTTTATCCATTTATCCACTAACAGACCCTTAAATTGATTCCATATCTTGACTACTATGAAGAGCACGGCAGTGAACATGGGAATTGAGACATCTCTTTAACATACTGATTTTATTTCCTTTAGATACATGCCCAGTAATGCCAGTGCTGGATAATATGGTCGTTCCGGCCAGGTTCAGTGACTCACATCTGTAATCCCAGCACTCTGAGAGGCCAAGGTGGGAGAATTGTTTGAGCTCAGGAGTTTGAGACCCCCATTTCTACAAAAAATAGAAAAATTAGCCAGGTATGGTGGCACGTGCCTGTACTCCCAGCTACCTGGAAGGCTGAGTCAGGACGATCTCTTGAACCCAAGAATTTAAGGTTGCAGTGAGCTATGATGATGCCAACAGCACTGTAGTCAGAGCAAGAGAGTGAGACTCTGTCTCAGACATGTATATACAAGGTGGCCATAAAGTTCATGTGCAATTTAAAAAATTGGACATGAACTTTATGGCCACCCTGTAAATGTGTGAGTATACTTTCAATTTTTCAAAGAAGCTCCACTGTTTTTAGTAATGGCTGTACTAATTTACATTCCCATCAAGAGTGTGAACATCCTCTCCGACACTTATCATTCATCTTTCCGATAATACCCATTCCAACAGGTGTGAGGTGATATCTCCTTCTGATTTTAATTTGCATTTCCCTGTTGATTACTTTTGTTGAGCATGTTTTTATATACATGCTGGCTATTTGTAGGTCTTCTTTTAAGAAATGTTTATTCAGGTCCTTTGCCCATTGTTTAATTGGGTTATTGGTTCTCTTACTCATTTAATTCTTTGAGGTCCTCATGTATTTTAGATTATTAGCCCCTTATGATTTGCAAATGTATTCTCCCATTCTGTAGATCGTCTTTGTACTTTGGTGTTTTCTTTCCTGTGCAGAAGCTTTTCAGTTGGCTATAATCCCATTTGCCTGTTTTCACTTTTGTTGCCCTTGCTTTTGGAGTCATATCTAAAACATTCCCTAGACCAATGCCATGGATCTTCTCTTCAGGAGTCTGGACATTCTCATGCATTTGTCTCCCTGGTAGTTTGGGTTCAGCCAATGGAAGGCTGGCATGATATGAGAAGTCAGGAGAAGAGCAAGGCCAAGGTGTTTGATGCCTCAGCTTCAAATACAGATTTACCATGAAACCAACGAAGCTGAAACTCCAGAGTTCTTCACCTGCCTGTGTTCCTTCAAAATCCCTTGGAAGAGTCTTCACAATGTGTTTACACACAATATGTTTTCATGAAATTTTAAAAGTAAGATATTTTAACCACAATTGAATATGACCATTGTCTCTTTCTACTCTAATTCTCTATCACCCTGCCTGCCTTATCAGGTGTCATTGGAGTACTAGAAGGTATTTTTGGCAAAGGAGACATTGAGTTGGAGACCATTTAGTTGAGTTGCCTGGAATATAATTATGTGATTCACAGACTCTTCCATGTATGGTTAAGTTATTGTTTGTGAGGTTTCAGAGGCTAGAAAACAGCAGAGTTTTGTCTAACTCCAATGCTGAGGGTTTGTGATACTTTTCCTGTGTGTCCAGTGACCATCAATAAGACTTAGGCTACCTAAGGGCACTTGCTGATCCTGACGCTCTTCTGACCTCTGTATCAGATCCCAGCACTGATCGCTCATCACTCAGGTTCTGTCCTCTACCACTGTGCCCGCTGTGCTTCTTACTTTACCCCCATAAATTCTTGCCTTCTCTGAACCTTGCTTTGCCTGCTATCTTCCCTTGGCCTGAAATGGTTTCACCCAATTTCAAGCACACAGCTTCTTATTAATTTCTTACTGGCTTGACACAAAATACAAATGTTGATGAAAATAGTAGAGAACTCATAGCGCTAGGGCAAGAATGGTTGACACGTGTCATCAGTTCAAAGAGTGTCGTTTACATTTTTGTGAATCTCCTTATTCTCTGACATAGCATATCTACCCTCCCATTCCATTTGTTGCTATATTCCATGTCATGTAACTTTGGAAAACTCCATTATACAAGTGTAAGAAAATAAGCATGAAAAAGTCAAGTAACATCTTAGCATTATTAAGATAGTTTGAACATTCCTGTCCTCGCGAAAGAGCCTGGAGACTGAAGTGTTTTCTTAACCACACTTTGAGGATGACATTTTGGGTATAGAGAAAGGGGCATTGATTTGGAAGTCAAGATCCTTAGGCTTTGGTGCTCTCTGTTGCCTCCTAACGGTGTGGCCTGGAGGACATTATTGAACTAATTTTAAACACAATTTTCACATCTACTAAGTGAAAGATCCCAAGAGAAGAACAAAAGATATTGCTAATAGTAAAATTCTTACATTCTTTAACATGGCCTAATGTTTACTAAAAGAAATAATAGCTGTCTTCAAGTCACTTTGGATGTTAACAAGATAACAGGATGATCCATTGGAATATTAATGGAAGGCAAGTCTCCTCAAGTTGAGCAAGTTGAACATCACTTCTGGGGCAGGTATTAGAAAAATAAAGGGGTCGGAGAAGGTGGCTCATGCCTGTGGTCCTCGCACTCTGGAATTCTGAGGCGGGTGAATAGGTTTTGCTCAGGGGTTCAAGACCAGCCTGAGCAAAAAGAGAGACCCCTGAAAAAGTGAGGCAAGAGGATCGCTTGAGCCCAAGAGTTGGCGGTTGCTGTGAGCTATGACACCACAGCACTCTTCCCAAGGTGATAGCTTGAGACTCTGTCTCAAAAAAAAAAAAAAAGAAAAAAGAGATGAGGAAAAGAGTTATAATGTATCTAATTATGACTTTTGTTGTTGAGAAATTAATGTGCATATTGACATCTCAATCTCAATATTCCCAAACATCACTCAAAGATAAAATGTGGTTATGATGAGGCATGTTAAAGATTCCTGGGAAAATTACAACAATGACTCCCAACTTTCCACTAGCTAGGAACTTAAAGAGTTGCAAATATGTGGCCAGCCTCAAAGATACTTGGTATGAATCTAAACAAGAAAAACAATTGTGGACAAAGCAATATTATTAAGTGCTGAGAGAAGTTTGCATAGTTTAAGTCCCAAGTTTAGGAATAACAATCTCCTCTGCTGCTTACTAGCTCAGCTGGACTAAGGGCAGGAATGGTTTTTGTAATTTTCCCTCACCCTTCCTGGGATGTATCCAGCCCATTGGGCAATATTGCTCTGGAACATCCAGTTAAACTGGATCTCTAGGGGTGGAGCTAAGGTTGCAATTCATCAATCCGAGATGCACTCACCAACAACACAATCCCTGCTTTTCCTCAACTTTTTCTGCGCCTTGATCTTATATCTGGACCCATAGAAAACTGCCTCTGGCACATGAGGGTGGTGATGTTAGTAAACACCCCGGGTAAGAGAGAAGAGCGTCAGGACCAACTGGACAAGTTGGTTTTTGTTAGGACAGGCAACATCAAGACAATGGACATCTGTTCCTACTGAGAAAAGACCTTTGTTGAACTTACAGAGCTGAAGGCCGAGGGCACGCTCTTTTGGTGTGTCCTATAATGAATGGTCCAACCTGTAGAGAGTAGGCTGGAGTATCAGAATCCTCACCCCTACCTTCAACAGAAGCTGTCATTGCAGGATTTAGTTCTCTTTGTAGTTTCCCCAAATGTGCACTGACTATTAACTTTTCAACTTATAGCTTAAGAGCTATAGGTAGAGCCAGCTAGTACATGGTCAAACCAAATGCTCCAGGCTAGCATATCCCCAACTGTTCCACATCCAACAGATTTCTATTGGTGACTTACATGTGTAGGCACCAGGGGTTCGACAATTAAGAAGACGATTATGATCCTTGCCCTATGGACCCTATGATCTCATCCTCCAGTTAGCAATATTACAGTGCCAAGAATTAGTGAATCAACTGTTTCCAAAGGACAATTGACTAAGCTGGAAGGAACAATCCAATCTCCTCAATTAGGCCATTTAAAAATAACTAAAAAGATTATATCTGTTTATCTGGGGTTCAAAACCAGTTTTGAATGACAGAACTAGAACCCATCTTTACTGGCTCCCAGAACTTTCTTCTCTGGCAAAACTCTGCTCTCCTGCCTGCTTCTTCCCCAGAAAGCCTTAGAGTCCTCAGGCCGGTGTATGTCTGCTGACGCACACAGGAATCAACAATTACTGATTGGTTACTCTGGCAAAAGCACTGTGTTTTTTTGTCTGGTATATTGCCATCTGCTGGAACCCAAATGTGACATAAATTTGTTTTTCATGAAACTTTCTCTCTTTTAAAAACCAAAGTCCAAGGCCATGTGTGGTGGCTCAGACCTATAATCCTAGCACTCCAGTAAGGGCAAGGCAGGTGGATTTCTTGAGCTCAGGAGTTCGAGACCAGCCTGAGCAAGAGTGAGACCCCATCTCTACTACAAATTGAATAAATAGAAAAAAAGGGCATCGTGGGATGTACCTGTAGTCCCAGCTACTTGGGAGGCTGAGGCAAGAGGGTTGCTTGAGCCCAAGAGTTTGAGGTTGTTGTAAGCCATGATAACAACATGGCACTCTACCCAGGGCGACAGAGTGAGACTGTCTCAAAAAAAAAGCCAAAGTCAAATAGAAAATTGAACACATGGGTACTATTTCAATGATGGATAGACTTAAAGGGATTTAAAGATTTAAGCATTAAATAATGGTATTAATCTCCATTTTTATATGTATCAGGACAGTGTCATCAAAGAGTACCTTTCATAAGCATAAAATGTTTCTTGAAGTTGACTCATTATATTAATAAAAGAACCTTTGTAACCAAAGATTCTAAAAATGTGCTAGACTGAGACAAAATTGTGAAAAAGTATTCAGGCGTGGGAAGACAGGCTGAACTTCCCTGATTTTTCTTTTCTCCCAGCAAGGAACCAATGAATCCAAAGTCTTTTAGCCTAGGGCACCCAGCTAGACCAGTTGAATTCATGAGAAAATTGGCAAGTAGTCTATATTCTAGTTGTCTCAAAAATATTTCTTTTTTAAAAAGAAGACCCAAGACAAACACTATCCCTACAAAGCATTGACTACTCATGGGAAATTTATGCAACATCAGAAAATTGTCTTTGTGGGAGGAAGGGAAAGAGGAAGAGAAAAAGAAGTGGGAAGACGCGAAAGAAAAGAATAGGAAGTTAACTTCCCTGTCTTCCCTTAATCTAGTGGGGGGGACACTGATACCATTCCCATGTCATGGATGAAGAAATCCAAGTTCAAGTCTCTCACTTCCTCATGATCACATGACCAGAAATGCAAAGCCCGATCTGATTTATATTCTCCTGATTCTAAATTTTGTGTGCTTTTCATTACCCGGGCATTGCTACTGTACTAGTTGTGCCAAACATGGCATATCCAACATCAAGTTTCATGAATGCTACTCCCATTTTCAAAATTAAGAGACTGCCTCTGGTTATTTTGCATAAGGCCCATAGCAAGAGAGAGAGCGTTTAGTTAGGGAGTAATTGCAAAGCTCTGCCCTTTCTGTTATTTCAGCGTTTCTCAAACAGACTTGGAGGGTGTCCAGACGTATTCTGAGAAGCCTGAGCTTGCCCTTCAAGAACTTTTAAATTTGGGGTGGCACCTGTGGCTCAAAGGAGTAGGGTGCCGGCCCCATATGCCAGAGGTGGTGGGTTCAAACCCATCCCTGGCCAAAAACTGCAAACAAACAAACAAAAAAAAAAAGGAACTTTTAAATTTTGTGTTTTTATTTTAAGGATAGTACTTAAAAATTAATAGAAGCCTCTTTTGGATAGCCAAGTAGTTCAATGACATTTCAATGCAGGCATTTGTATTTATGTTTAGATTCACGGTAAGAGTATTTAACCTTTAATACGTTGGCAAGCACGTTTGGTTACCACTGAGTTGATGCGTCCTCATGTTAAAATGACAGCAACTGTCCCACATTTGTTCCTAATGCCTGTTAAGTTCATACCAGCAGAAGGCCAACTGATGTCTGCGTGTCAATGGACAAAGGAAGTGTTCGTAATTTAAGCAGAGAAAAGTGCTAGACTATCACGTGGCATATAGTAGTAAGGCAAGGTGAATTCAAGAGAATCTATTGCCCAGGGAGACCATTGCACCAGGAGTCAGATAATACAATTGTTTAATAGGCAGAAGTCTCACCAGCCAGAAAAAATACAAAGAAAATTGAAAGCAATGTTTTAAAAACCATAAAATTATTACAAACTTCATTAAAGCTTATTTGTTTCATTCTCATACAATTACTAAATTTTGTAAACCAGTGGGCAGGGACCAAAAATAGCTTTTATTATATTTTAGAAGATAGTGTGCATCTCATGGAAAGAGTACCACAGGGGACATTTGCTATATATTTTTGCCCAAGCATCTGGTTTATCTACTGGTAGAAATATCCTGGTTTTTACTTGATTTTCCACCTGTACTCTGCAGCCCATGTGGCTAGTGGATACCACATTAGACAGAGCAGATTCGAACATTTCCATCATAGCAGAAAGTTCTATTGGATACCACTAATCTAGATTTCAACCAAGATGATATAAAATACTATTTAGTGAAGTATTTTATAAACTCCAAAACACTTCTTTAAAACCTGCATTATTATTATTAATCATTTTCAACCACTGTAAGGGAGTGATTTTCTAGAAATAAATTGAATTCCCCACAGAACACAGCTAGTTCTAAGAAAATCTTTTAACACTTTAATAAAATGATCATTACTCAATTACTGCTTCATCTCTTTCCTTCCGGCAGACTTGTTTAAAATAAAGTACCTTTCTGAGCATTGGGTAATGTTTTGGCTCTAGTAAATTCCATTCTTTCCTAATGGCTCATTTTAAATATAGGAAGCTATACATATACTTCACCAAGGAACATGTACATGGCTTTGATCAGAGCTGTGCTCTCAGAAATTAAATCAGCTTGAATTTGGACTGCTACAGACT
The DNA here is from genome assembly GCA_963574655.1 of Perodicticus potto. Taxonomy (NCBI): domain Eukaryota; kingdom Metazoa; phylum Chordata; class Mammalia; order Primates; family Lorisidae; genus Perodicticus; species Perodicticus potto. The sequence goes on from CAUYRH010041048.1 coordinate 9,596, forward strand.
GAAAATAGTATAGGTTTTAGCTAGTAAAATCATAGTTTTCTATCATAGAACTTTTCAGAGATATGATAACACAAGTTTCCCTTGTTATCTAAACTTACTCTCCAAACTCTATCTGAACCCAGAAACTGAATTCACTTGGATAGAAAAAGATAGTTGTGTAAAGAATAAAGCATGTTCCCAAAAGCTCTGTCCTTAGAAGTCTCTCCCATAGAGCCAAAAACAAAAACCAAAAACTCAGCCATGCTCATTCCACAAGAAAACACACGTTGGTATTTCTTCTTTTATACCTTTTAAACACACATTGAAGACAGAATCATTTGGTTCTGGCCTTGCAGAGAATCCATTTATGTCAATGGATTTAAAATAGGGTGTCTGTCCCCCACTCTATATACATGTAACGGAATTCAACTTGTTCCCTAAACCTACATTTTTAAGTCATAAAAAGAAATTAATTTTTAAAATGTTGAAAAAATAGTACATTCAACCTAGGAGGAAACAAAAAGTTAACAAACAAATGAATTATAAAACAGTATTATTGCCAGGCTAAGGAGTCTGTCTACCTGTCACCCAAGCCAATGAAAGGAGATGTGGATGAGAGATCAACAGTTTCACTTTATTTATAGAAATGCCAGTTATTCCAGACAGCAGCAACGATATCTCCATGAAGAACTGCTCTGCTGTCCTGTTTTCCTTTGTTATTTTTATGCTCTCATAGCAAACACTAGCAATGTTATCAATTATCATAGTATACATTAAACAGATCCCCCCCCAGAGGTTACAAGGTTACAAAATATTCTCCTAATTTCTAAGTGGTCATATCTTCAAAGCATTCCTACTCTAGACTAAATTTAAAGCTAGTCAATACTAAGTGCAAGAAGGGCACTGGGTCCTTCACCGGGACCACGGGCCTCAGAGCATCTGGAGCATCTGGTCCCCTAACTGTATCTATGACAGAGGCCATGCAGGTGAATAGGCAACCCCAGATGGTGACACATGGGCTCACCCGGCCCCATCAGGGCCTGTCCAACAGCACCCTACATGTAATGATCATTTAGGATAACAGTGGCCACCATCATTTTGTCTACGAAGCCAATTAAAGTAGGAACTACAGGAGGAAAAGACACACAGAGATATTGTGGGTTTGACTCTAGAGTCTAGACCATCATGATAAAATGAGTATTGCAATAAAGTGAGTCACATGAACCTTTTGGTGTTCCAGTGCATATACAAGTTAAGTTTATATTGTAGTCTACTAAGTGTTCTATAGCATCACATCTAAAAAAAGTATATATCTTAATTTTTAAATATTTTATTGATTAAAAAATGCTAACTATCATCTGAGCCTTCAGCAAGTCACAATCTTTTTGTGGTGGAGGGCTTTCCCATGACGCCGACAGCTGCTGAGTGATCAGACTGGTAAGCTGCTGAAGGTTGGGGTGACTGTGGCAGTTTCTTAAAATAAGACAATAGTGAAATTTGCCTCGTCAGTTGATCCTTCCTCTCGTAAAAGATCTCTCTGTATTATGCAATGCAATTCGATAGAAGGTTTCCCACAGTAGAACTTCACCAGGAGTATATTCTGTGTTAAGAGGTCAAGTATTGACTTCTATCTAGCTATGAAAGTCTTAGAAGATACCTTCTCCCAATAAGAGGCTGTTTCGTCTATGCTGGAAACCTCTTGTTTAGCATAAGCACCTTCATCAATGACCTTAGCTAGATCTTCAGGGTAACTTATTGCAGCTTCTCCATCAGCACTTGCTGCTTCACCTTGTACTTTTATGGTAAGGAGACAGCCTGTTTCCTTAAACCTCATGAACAAACCTCAGCTAACTTCAAACTTTTCTTCTGCACCTTTCTCATCTCTTTCAGCCTTCATAAAATGCAAAAGAATTAGGGCCTTGCTCTGGATTAGGCTTTGGCTTAAGGGAATGTTGTGGCTGGTTTGATCGTTTATCCAGACCACTAAAACTTTCTCCATATTAATAATAAGAGAGCTTCACTTTCTTACCATTGGCATATTCTATTCACTGAAGTAGCGGAGAATTTCCTTCAAGAACTTTCCCTTTGAATTCATAACTTGGCTAACTATTTAGCACAAGGGGCTTACATTTTAGCCCATGTCAGCTTTCAACACACTTTGTCATGAAATTCAATCATTTCTAACTTTTGATTTAAAGTGAGAGATGTCCGACTCTTCCTTTCACTTGAACACTTAGAGCCAGGGTAGGGTAATTAATTGGCCTCATTTTAATATTGTTTTGCCTCAGGGAATAAGGAGCCCTAAAGAGAGGTAGACAGGAAAATAGCTGCTTGGTAGAGCGCTCAGAACACACACGACATTCATTCATTAAGTTTGCCGTCTTTTATGGGCACAAATCATGACATCCCATAGCAGTTACAATAATAATCCAAGACCACTGGTCACAAATCACCATTAGAGATATAATAATGATGAAAAGTTTGAATTATTATGAGGATTACCAAAATGTGACACAGAAACATGGAATGAGCACCTGCTGTTAGAAAAATGGTACCCACAAACTTATTCAATGCAGGCTTGCCACAAACCTTCAGTTTGTGAAAAACAAATTATCTGTGAAGCACCATAAAGGGAAGAGCAATAAACTGCGGTTTGCTTTTACATGTTTAAGATCCACAAGATGGATGTATAGCCACTGCAAAGATTTTGACAATTAGGTGTACCTTTAGTAATGAATGGTATTGTCTCTTGAATCAAAAGACAATAAAACCTCTTGCAAACTGTGAAGACGTTACTGATATGAAGTCTCTACTCAGGCTTACCTAGTGGAAAGGAAAGCAATTATTTCAGATCTTAATTAACCATACTCCCTTTGTCTCCTAAGAAAGTTGGGAGATGTGCATGTATATCATCTATGTCAGTGAATTATAACATGAATGATTCTATCTCTAAACTATAGCTGTCTCCTCGCAGTCAGTGATGGGGAGGGAGACAGAGAATGAGCGTGGCTTAGGGTCCAGCAAGGACATCAGTGGGTCCTTAGCCAAATAAAGACAAGGAAGAGGCTTGGAGCTGAGTTTAGGGGCCCTGGACAAGAGGACATAGTGAAGTAAAGATCCAGTGGTGTGAGGGAGTGGGAGAAACCCAGAAACAATGATGGGAATTTTGAAGAACACAGATTCAGTTTTGTTATGTGCTGGATAGGACGGCAGCATAATCACCATTACCCTTTTCTCCAAATTTTTAGTAAATATCTGATTCTACAAATGACTTTTTCTTTCTTGTAGAGGTAATAGACATTAAAAAATGTGACTGAGTTTCATGTCTGAGTCATTACTGAGCAGAGAGAAGAGTAACAGAGAAAGGCAGGATGGAGAGAGAGAGAGAACAGCCCTGGGCTCCAAACTCCACTCTAAAACTGCACTACTCACATTACAGTATGAATGGGATCCCCTGGGGGTGGTGAAGTTGTTTAAAAGCAGATTCTGATTCAATGGGTCCTGATGGGGCCTAGTGGGGCCTGAGATTCTGCGAGTCTAACAAACTTCTAGCGATGCTGATGCTGCTGGTCAGAGAATCCGTCCACCTCCTTGTGGACCATTTTCCAGGGTCCCAGTCCATCTGCAGGACTGTGCAAGCTTTGTCCCTTGGTCCTTTATCCCAATCGTAGGTCATAGTGCTGTTTTGAATACCTAGCACTAAGGTTTGCTCAAGAAGTGGCTATTTGAGGACAAGTGGACAGAGCTTACACATGCCCAGATGTCTATGAGTGCAAGTGAGTCCCCTTCTGCTGTGAGACAATGGGAAAGTGGACACAGAAAGAAAAAAGAGGGTGCACTAGGGGTGAATATGAGGGTGAGCAGGATCTAGCTCTCCCCACACTTCCGAATTCCAGGGAAGAACCAGAAGGAGTCCAAGAATTCTAAATTTCAACTTGGCCTTCTAGATTATTAAGAAGGCATATTTGTCAAGGTAGGAAGACAGTACATAGTTTATTATCCAGTTTCTTATATATTTAGACAATAAGTACGTGTACCTTCTTATTCCTGCCCTGCCCTGGCCCTGCAAAGGTTAGGGACAAGTCTGTACAAAAAAGCCAGGCCTCTAGCAAGACTAAGAGTCCTATGGGAAATGGAACTAGCCAGAAAGAAGTGTCACCATGAATGTGCAGAAATCCCAGCAACGGCATGCAGTGGGAGGCCTGAACTAACATCTGGGTTATATTTAAATATTTGGAAAATATCAAAATATGATAAGACTGTACTCAATAAAAAGATGGCCTCTACGCAGCTATGATTTAATAATTAAAAAAATATATATGTCCTAATTTTCCTTTGATTTGGGGGGGATTTGCTAACAGATCCAAAAATATTGTGTTGGACCATTTTTCATGTCAAAACACAGTGATTTGAATCTGATTCCATGTGTACAAGACACAAGGGATTCTGGAAAAAAGGCAACTTCTGGGAGCTTGTCTTCCATACTTTACTTCCCAAATTGAAAGTGGTTTTGGCTCCTCCCATTTGTAGCTATGCCTCATTGATATGAATTAGAAATTCTTTTCTCGAACTAGTGATCCCATCTCAGGGTGGGCAAAGGACTTAAAGAGAAACTTCTCTAAAGAAGACAGGCACATGGCCTACAGATACATGAAAAAATGCTCAGCATCCTTAATCATCAGGGAAATGCAAATCAAAACTACTCTGAGATATCACCTAACTCCAGTAAGATTAGCCCACATCACAAAATCCCAAAACCAGAGATGTTGGCGT
>CAUYRH010041051.1:0-15666 GCA_963574655.1 Perodicticus potto
TCACCCTGGATAGAATGCTGTGGCATCACAACTCACAGCAACCTCCAACTCCTGGGCTCAAGCGAGTCTCCTGCCTCCACCTCCCAAGTAGCTGGGACTACAGGCGCCCGCCACAACGCCCGGCCATTTTTTGGTTGCAGCTGTCATTGTTGTTTGGCGGGCCCAGGCTGGATTCGAACCCACCAGCTCAGGTGTACGTGGCTGGCACCTTAGCCTCTTGAGCCACAGGCACCGAGCCTATACATTTTATTTTATAGTTAAAAATTTATATTATTCCAGGAGAAAACTATTACATTTCAAGAATACAGAATTATTGCTGTTAATGCTCCCAACTAGCAGTGTTTTAGAAGGTGTTAAAGAGTCCATCTGTAACTTATAAACATTTTAAATAGTGAGCATTTTTGTTTTATAGGATTTTACTTAACATGTTTTTCTCCATCAAGACATAAATAATTGCTAATACTTCCTGAATAAGATAGATAATTGGGAAATGGTGCCAAAGTAAAATCTCTCCCCTATTTTAAAATTACCTTTGTGTATACTTTGAAATAAAATGGCAATTGGCTATGAAAGATGGTGTTTTTATAGCATAGATTCTTATTAGGAGGTTAATAAGCATTTCTTGCTGTCTCTGTGTTTCTTGTAACAAGAATACAGGAAACTGTACTGTATTAGAAGTCTTTCCCCGTGGAACTAGAATGAAGGTTATTTTCGAAGACCTCTTTGTAGTCTCCAGCACAGGTTGTTTTGCTCTTTGCCTTCTCTGACAGCTGCCAGCATCTGCACACAGTCCTGGAAGTTCCTCCATAGTGATCAGAGACCACGTTAGAATCACTGCCTGGCAGTCCTGAGCAGGCTGGCGCCTCAGCTGGAGGAACTGCTGGTGTTGAGCTTCAATAGATCTGTGCCCCAGAGAGTCATGAGGAAATGTAATATTGGGAGTTTTTCCTTTCTCTGTCTCTTTTTAGTGGCCCACAGCTTCTTTATTTCCAAGAGTCTCTCTCACTCTTTTGTGTAAGTTTTGGTTGCTAGAAGATCCCCTAAGAAGTCCTACTAGACAGATTACACACACCTTCTCCATCATGCAGACTTTCTTTATTAAAAATGGCTAATTGTCCTGGGTCTTTTTTTTTTTTTTTTTTTGGTCATTTTCGAAAAGCTGATGTATCCCCCACTCAGGCTACATAGAAATTACACCTAATAATCCAGGTCTCCCTGAAATCACTTGTGAAAGTCTTCCTCTATTTTTTTCCCCAGTCTCCAGATTGACATAATGTGCTCAGGTGTTTGAAAGCCATCGTGAATTACCTGACAACTCGTTTGGTTTGAATGCCCGGGATGACCAAAGGAGTCAGTCATTGGCCTGTTATAGTCTTGGCATATTCAAGAAAAACAATTGGGTAATCATCCATAATTAAATGCGCTGAATGCTGCAGGAATAACTTAATTTCTGCTTTTAAACTCTGCTGCACTTTAGTCCTGCAGATGCTTCAAGTAATGAAATGAGCAGCCTCAGAAACTGGAAAATACTTTGGGAGGATGTTGTGGAATTCCTAAGGCAAAATCAGGGTTCATCAGAAATAATTCTTAGAGGAAAACTTTTTGTTTCTATTGGTAGAAGCCATAACGAAAATCTTCCAGAAAGAGAAATTAGATCATTTTATGAATTAAACTTAATTTGGGGCAATATTTAATCTTTGAGGTAATTGACAAAAACTTTTTTAATCCATTGATCAAGACTTGCAGAGTTTTAACTATACCTACTTCAAGTTGTCTATGTAGTGCAAAGCAGCCATCTTCCATCCTGGAATGTTCTCAAGGTGACATCTAGAGGATGTTGTGGTGATATCTCAGGAAGTTATTGATACATTTATATTCTAGAAGGAAGTTTTGTCAGGCAGCTGGTTTAAACCAGGTCTCTTGATAGCCGATGGTGCTATAAAATTGAATATTCAAATTCTGTGGATTCACAGTGAGACCCTTTTCTTCTTGCATAATTCTTGGGGGTAAAAATAAATTTAAAAATCCTAGCACCAAAATAAAATGAAATTTCCATGACTCTACATTTTGCATTACTTAAGAGCACATGCATCTTGGAAAAAACCACCGCTAGTCTGTGCACTGTACTGACAGTCCATCCAGGTCCACCAGAACATCTCATGGGTGCAGCATGGATTGGTTTGAGCCTTATTTTGTTGGCCCGTTTCTGCACATTTTAATTTGGGTTGTTAAGCTGGGAGAAGATCGAAGACATATTTGGTCCTAAGAAACTAAATGAGAATGAGCAAAGACTTTGGAACAAATCTCCAGAAATCTACCATGAGGCAACTGCAGTGAGCACAGGATATTACGATCGGAGACGGAGGTGACACAAATCCAAAGTAAGGGGCTCTCGAGTCGTGTTGGAGGCTTGAGAGGGCCGGATGAGAACAATGATGAGCTCAGAAAATGGGAAAAGATGACAAAAGATGGACTTACATGTATCCTAGAGAAAAGAAGGTTAATGAGTGAATTGGTTAACATACCTCGGGAATGATCAGTTATAACCACCACTGCCTATCCTTGGTGAGACTGAAACGGGGAAATCGTTTACACAGGAGAAAAGATAACCAGGACCCTGAAAGCTGTCATGTACGAGCATTAAAAACTAAAAGAGAAGTCTGTGATCCTTTTCCCCAATGATCTTCACTTCTAGAAAGCCGGAAAATAAAGGAGTCAGAAGAAATAAATCTTTTCTAGTCTGCACTCAGTATCATTCATTTTATGTTTTAACACTTAGACTTCCAAAGGTCTCCTGGGCCGGAGCTGAGGTAGCCGGAGCTTCCATTTATCTTCCATAGCAATCTGCTTTTGCTCCAGCCGTTTCCTCAGCTCCACTGTACAGCCACCTTGGGGTAGAAGCCCAAAGAGCCCGTGGAAAACTGGGCTGTACTGGAAGCTTTGAAAGGGGGTAGTGTAGTGAGGAAGGTGGGAATACCTCATGCCCAGGGGCAGTAAGAGTCAAAAGCAGATAGCCGAGTTGGGGGGTGGGGGGTGAGTGAACAAGTGAAGGGAGAAGAGCATGGAAATGGGAGGAAAATAAAGCTGTAAGGCAGGGCCCACAGGGCGCTGATAGCTCCAGAATGAGGTTAATCTGATGTAGAAAGCAGAGGGGACTCTCAGGGAAGATGGGGGCACATGTCCTGGTCTCAACTGTGAGGTCAGGAGGGTAAGCATTTAACCTCTGAGGAGTTGCTACCAGCTGGAAACCAGGTAGCACAATGATGCTCACTGTGGCTTTAGCTACAGGATTTATGGGTGTCTTATAAATTAATTTCCCCTAAGAAACTCCACTTCTCTGTCCTGAAGGCCCTCTGCCCCATTTTATGTGCTCTCAGCTACCTTTCTCAGGGCCAGTGTGGCTACTCTTGAACTTACTCTTGTCTGCACTGCCACCTTAGTGACCAGGCTGCTGCTTTGTCCGTGGGCCCCTCACCCGTCACTGTCCTGCTGGTTTTGCCCAACTTGGTTCTTTGGAACCCTGGCTGGGTCAGGTTACAGTGGTCCAGCAGCCTGCTCTGCTTTCCCTGCGTCTGCTTCCAGTATATTCCCTGCCTCTTACTTGTTCACCAGATGATAACCTACAGCCTGACATTCAGCCTGTGTTTGTGACCTGGAGGCAGGGGGCACAATGCAGGTGCCTGCTTGTGGCCACACTCTTTTGTTTCGTGAAAGGGCTAGTCAGTGCGAGCTGCTGGCCCACCATGAGCTGAAGGGCCACAGACAAGTTTCAGAGCAGTCTAGACTGGAAGAAATGCCTTTCTAGAGCTGAGGAAAAATGGGAGCAGTAAGTCCATTAGAGGAAAACGGATAAGCAGAGAATTAAGGGGAATAGAGCCCTGATTTGACGGAGGTGATGGGCTTGAATCCAATTCTGAGTGCTGCTGGGTAGGCACTAAAAAATTAGCAACTGAGGATAAGCTACTTAGCTTCTCCAGATTCCTCTCTCCATGAAGATCATGATGAAGATAAGAACAAACAGGTAACAGTGACAATGAAAATCCATTTCTGTGGTGCTTACTGTGTGCTTGGCACTGGCCTGAAGGCTTTTTATATATTCACTCATTTCATCTCCACAACTAAACAAGGAGATGGTATCGTGATTATTCCCATTCTACAGATACAGAAACCAAGATACACCGAGATCAGGTGACTTGCTCAGATCACACAGCTGGCAAGGAGTGAAGTCAGAGCTGCAGCCCTTCAGCCTAGCTCCAGACCCCGTGCTTTGAATCACTTGGCTCTTCTACCACCTGGTGGAAACTACAGTGTGAAAAGTTGCTTAAGAGCAGAGGTTGAGAAATGCTTAAGTTTCTATATGCCTTGAAAAGATAGGTAGAAGGACAGATTATATTTTTTGAATATATAACAGAGTCAGATGTGAAAGAACATCTGACTCTTTGTATACATTAGCTCATTTAATTAACAAGGCACACCGGATGGCACCTGTGGCTCAGTGGGTAGGACACTGGCCCTATATACCGAGGGTGGCGGGTTTGAACCCGGCCTCAGCCAAACTGCAACAACAAAAAAATAGCCCAGAGTTGTGGCAGGCGCCTGTAGTCCCAGCTACTCAGGAAGTTGAGGCAAGAGAATCAATCGCCTAAGCCAGGAGTTGGAGGTTGCTGTGAGCTGTGACGTCACGGCACTCTACCAAGGGCGATAAAGTGAGACTCTGTTTCTACAAAAAAAAAAACAAAACAAAAGAAGGTAAACCAATGGATAGTTATTTGCATCCTTGTTTTACCAATGAGGAACCTAGACTTCAAAGAATAACTTGCCCAAGACCACTCAGCATGGAAGAGTACATAGGTTTCCAGCATGAGTCTGTCTAACTCCAACACTCATGCTCCAGGCTGTTCATTTTGCTGGCAAGCTGATGGAAATAAGTAGCTTTAATCAGGCCAACATTAGTAATGTTTCTTTCCTAGTCGCTTGCAGCTCTGAAATTCTAGAGTTGTACCTCTAACAGGTTCTTAAGAGCATATTCGCCCTCTCTAATCTAGCACGTCGCTCACAGGAGCCTCCTTGGGGGGATGCTATGTGAAGCTTTAGTTGGAGGTTCCTAACAGGGCTCAGTCCCCTTACCTCCAGCTCTGCTCATTGGGTCACACAAGGGACTGGATTCATTGGGGACAATGTGATTTATGTCTCCAACCCATGAAATTTGGAGACAAAATACTACATTAATACTGTACCCTGTAAATCTTTTCTCGCATTAGCAGCCTTCTGGTAGAGTGAAACTGCCAAGGAAGCATTGCCATATGTGCTGATGGAGCTGAACTAAAAAGAAAAGATTAGAAAACTAACCACACTAATAATTTCACTCGAGGCAGTTGGAAAATGGACTGCTGTTTTGACAAGTTAGAAACAACACGCACATACATTCTGTTTCAAATGGCTAAAATGAATTTCCAGGACCCAACAGCAACATGGTATATTAGAAACCCAACTTTTCTGTTGAGTTACCCAGATGTCAGACATACATGTACCTGAAACTTAAGTGTGATGGTGATGAAGTGCCTTAACTGGACTGGTAGCTTTAGGCATGACAGGGCCATGTTACCTTTCTTCCTGTGAGGTCAAAGTATAAAGAGGGTTATTAGAATTCCCACCTCTGTGACTTTTTATTGTGCCATGGATTATGGCCCGTCCCAAAGATCATTTACCCAAGGCTGATGGTGTCAAGGCCCACATCTGCAGTGGATCGCAGATTATAACCCACAGCTGCCTTTGTTTTCCTAGTTAGCCAAGGTAGTCATCACAACAATGGTTCTTATCCCCTGCTGCCGAGCACCAACACCGGGCCTAGCTGTTAGGACTGGATATATGCTATAGTTTGATTCTTACAGAATTTAAATGATTCATTTAATATGATGAAACTCAGGACCTTTGATTATATGTCTTTAACCTCATAATTGCTCTTCCTGCCTTGGGTCTGTGCCCTTGCCAGCTGCCCTTTACCTGCCCCTAGAACTTTTTACTTTTGAGGACTTACTGGTTATTCTGAAAGCCACCCCATGCATGTATAGAATTTGGTCCATGCTTTTTCGTGTGACCTGGGAGAGAAATGGTGCAGTATACCAGGTAGGGGCACAGAGGCTGGGGCCAGCCCTCAGGGTGAAGCCCCACTCCCCCATCTAACAGCTGAGCCTTGTGGGTTTCTCTCTTTAAGTTGGCCTCAGTTTCTTCTTGGATTATTAGAGATAAAAATAGTAACTGAGTAAGGTGGGTTAAATGTGGATTAAATGTGCTAATTCACATAAAACACACGTAGTTAAGTCCTCCCAGGTATTGGCAATTGTCATTTTTACTGCTATTATCATAAGGTCACCTGTGATCCAACCACAGTCCCCAGCGCCCTGAGTGTGGACATGTTGTAAGCCTTTGTGTGGTTTCCTCTGCCTGCACTACCTTGCCCTCCATTCTGCTCTCGTCATTTCTCTCTGGTGAACCTCTGCTCACCGTAAAGCCCCAGGGCAAGTATCTCCTGCCTGCAGAAGGACAGCTTCACCCCACTGTGTTCTCCTAGTACCTTGATGCCTCTGGGATCTGATGCACAGATGCTGTCTTTAGGTAGTTTGTCCTTTTGTGGGTGCCTGAGGACAATTAGGGTTCCCTTTCTCTCTAATCTCTGAACTTCTTGAGGCAGAGGCACCAATCTTCATCTGTTCATTCATCCCAGTTCCTCCTGGTATCAGTTGTACAGAGAAAACATTGGGTAAATGTTTGCTGAACAAATAAGTATGTGTTGCCTTTTTAGTCTTAAATACATGGTTTTCTCTTGTTTTTTGCTGTTTCCAATACATTACTAAGTTTATAGTGAGAAAGGGAAATCTCCATAGCTTGAAAGGCTGGCTAAAGGGGTTATATCCAACACTATAGTGAAATGGCTCCATAGGCTGTTTTTCATTAGGCATTTAAAAAGACTGTCATGGGTAGTTATGGAGACAAAAGGTCATCATTTAAATCACAGTGCTTTCAACCCATTCATAGTTTCAGTCTACAGTTTAATAATGAGATTGTAAATTTATGGTAAGATGTAGTTTAAACAGGTGCATGTCCCAATATTCCTATTAGAAATTAATGTCATACTTCCGTTAGGTAATAACCAAGCCTTTCTTCTCGTGTTATAGGTATCTTACTACAAGATTAATAAGCTAGGGTAGTGAGTATAGTTTCAGAGAGAACACTCGCTTTGAATAAGAACGTTGCTTTGCCTAGATGGTTCCATACTCCTATTTTCTGGTATGTGCTGCTTCAGCTCCTTTAGAGTACAAAGCACAGCTCCACTCAGGCTGGTGAGAATGTAGAGGGGGCTTTGGGGCAAGTGTTTACGACAGAGAGAAAGAGAGATCTCATAGGGACCCCAGGACTGCAGCTGCCCCAGAGCCTGGCCTCACAGGGACCAGAGGCCGGCAAGGCTGCCCTCCGTCTGGGTACCTCCCTTGGGCTGTGCATTCTCTCTTGTGGGTGTCTCCTTTCCTTTTCCTCCACATTCTCTGCTCTCTGCCAGCCCACTTCCTGTACTTACTCGTGGTTTCTGCTTCCTTGTGGCTTGCACACGGGCATGGCTTCCAGCTGGCTGCTTTCTCTGTTCCACCCATGGCAGCTTTTCAGTTGTGCCTCTGTGCTAAAGACCCCCCGGGCATGCTCGTGGAGAAGGATGCTGACTGGCTAGCTCCACTTTCAGCACCAGGCAGTAGATCTCAGGGGGCCACACTGACTTATCAGCCACACACTTTTTAGGTGTCTTCCCAGTGTCCAGTCAGCTTGTGGCCCTGGGGGTGAAGCAGGCTCAGAAAATATGGCTGACTAAGGAAGGGATTGCAAACTCAAATTCTTACGAGATCCAGGGAGATTATAGAAGTGAACAGATGAGGCGGGGGTGAGATCCAGATGCACATTTGCATATTAAGCCCACGATGGCGTTGCATGCGTGATGTCTATAGAGGGTCTTTTTATCAGGGATCTATACAGCCTTTTGAGTCAGAGGGCTAAGGTGTGAATCCCAGTCTGGGCACTTTCCAAGTGGGTAACTTGGAACAAATCATTTAATCTCTGTATGCCCTATTTGCTCTCCATAGGGTAGTTATGAGGATTAAATGAGTTAATACGTACTTGATCTGGTGCCTGGAACATAATAAATGTTACGTAACTGCTTTTAAAAAGAATTTCTGTTAGCATCAGCGTCCTCATTCTTGTTTAGTTCCACAGTGAACTGGGTTTCCTCCCATCTTTCCTAGAACACAAAGCTCTCTTGGTCTGTGTAGTTCTCCTTTTCGTTAAATCATGAGCAAAAAGAGACCTTCCTCTACTGTGAGGATGTCAACAGAGCAACAAAAATGAAGTCTGGCACTTATCCTCACAGAGGCTTCCGCATCAGAGCAGCCTGGGTCCTATCTAAAGGATGACCCTCACTCCACTGCGACAGCTTGCTGTGAAGTCACAAAGAGGCCTGGTGCTCCTTGGGTCCTTTGTTCAACATGGTTGAAACCTTGTGCTGCTCAGTATAACACCTATAGGTTAGATATATGCAGCCCGAGAGCCAGTGACCTTGCCTCGGGCTGCCCCTTAGGAAGACAGTCTAGGCAGGGCTGGTCCTTCAGGAGAGGCTACAAGTGGACCTTTCTGCATAGATGAATTAGAAAATTATACTTCCAGACCAGAGGTAGCACCATGAAACCCCTGTTGAGGACAGCGGTGTGACACAGGTTACACCACATTCGTACCATCAGGGGTAGTCTAATGTGTGTTTCCAAGAAAAGACAATTGTCTTTGACTTTTTTAAAATTTCTTAGAAGAAATGAAAGCGATGCAGGTCCACTGCTGTTCTGCCTTTCCCCAAATTGTCTCTCCGTACCTACGTGTACTCTGAAACAGAGCTCCTCACTTGTCACCCCACACTAGTCACTCTCCACAGGAGTCTATCTCTACCCAATTTTCATGCTAAGAAACCAAGCAATAGACTTCAAACCTGGTTTTCCTTCCTCTCTGTTTCTCTCCTGAGATGCACACAAGCAATACCAGGGTGTCTTGTCTGTTTTCCACCCTGCAGCTGGAGTGGTCTTTTGAAAACATGAATTACCACATCACTTTCCTGCTTAGGACCCTCTAATTGCTTCTCAAGAATCAATCAGGCCCAGAATCCCGGCCTGCAATGCGGCTACGGCATCTGGCCCGCACCTGTGCCACCCTCCCTGGGCCCATGTCTCATGGGGCACACAGATGTTCTCCCTTATTTTTGAGCACACCAGACTTGTTCCTACTCTGCCGTCTCTGCCATGTCTGCTGCCTTTCTTTGAATGCATTTTTCCTCAATTGTCACTTCCCCAGATAGGTCTCCCCTCTTGCAGGTGAGACTGTCCAAGCAAGAACCCTGTTGTCTTGTGCCGGTCACCGAATTATGGTTGTTAACTGAATGAGTGGCTAAACTGTGAGCACTTTGAGGGGATGAGGAAGACATTAGAAAAACACAGATACATTTAGTAAAGCCGCTGATTTAGAAGACTGGAAGGAAGAGAACAAGCTTTCATGGGATAGCGAGACTTCCTATGTCACTAATACTGCTGATTTCTCTAACATGCAAACCATCCAGAATGTGAGAGGGAATTTACTTGGGCCTGATGTAGCTGCAGGAAGTTAGTACTTAAAGGTTACATTTCAGATATTCTCATCAAAAGTAATAGCAGAACATTGTAGCAAATATTACCCCAGTTTTTAAGTGGTGATCCTTCTGTAGAGCTGTTGATTTTTTCAGTTAATGCTGATTTATTTAATATACTTCTGTTTTGTGTTGATTTTTAGGTCTTTTGCCACAGCTTTTGGGAGTTGCCCCAGAGAAGGCCATAAAACTTACAGTAAGTCTTTTGAGCTGGTGCTTCTTATTCAGGGAGTTTGCACGTTCTCAAGAATCTAGCTGGTATTCTTATATGAAGCAGCAGGTTGGGTTTCCCCAAAAGTGCTGAAGGCAGGGGCACTCATGACCTGCAACTTTTCTTCATTCTCCATTTAACCCTGAGCATCCAAAAATGTGACAATAAATTTGAAGAAGGCTTTTGGTGGTTGCTGCCATCACTGTTGTTGTCATAGGCAATAGTGACTCAGATTGCTTCAGTGTATACCACGTTAGGCTCTTGAGATGTGTTCTCACAGTGTACAAATAAGGAAAGGTTTAAGTTGCCTACCTGTGTTCACATGATTTAGGAGTGGGAAAACTAGGATTCAAAATCAGATTTTTCTGACTATAAAGCAGGTATTCTTTTGGCTGGGTGTGGTGGCTCACACCTATAATCCTAGCACTCTGGGAAGCCAAGGCAGGTGGATAGCTTGAGCTCGTGAGTTCGAGACTAGCCTGAGCAAAAGCGAGACCCTCATCTGTACTAAAATAGAAAACAACTGAGGCAAGAGAATTGCTTGAGCCCAAGAGTTGGAGGTTGCGGTTTAGCTATGACGCCAAGGCACTCTTACCCACGCAACAGCTTGAGACTCTGTCTCCAAAAAAAAAGCATGTATTCTTCCAGTGACTCCTGCTGTTTTATAGAATTCATATTTAGGGTATATTCTATGAGCTTTTACCAAAACCAGATGTTGAAAGATCTTGGTTCTAGTTGAAGCTGATCCTTTTTTTTTTTTTTTTTGTAGAGACAGGGTCTCACTTTATCACCCTCGGTAGAGTGCCGTGGCATCACCCAGCTCACAGCAACCTCCAACTCTTGGGCTTAGGCAATTCTCTTGCCTCAGCCTCCCAAGTAGCTGGGACCACAGGCACCTGCCACGCCTGGCTATTTTTTTGTTGCAGTTCAGCTTGGGCTGGGTTTGAACTCGCCACCCTCGGTATATGGGGCCAGCACCTTACTGACTGAGCCACAGGCACCGCCCTAAAGCTGATTCTTTATCCAGTGGTTGTGTAGTACCTGGCTCACATTTGACAGGTGGTTAGGACTCCATTTAAGAGTTTATGGGATGGATAGATGTTGCGTGTCCATCACCAAGACCGCAAAATCCCAGAAAGTTAAACTCCAGTTTTAGATTGGGCCACACAGCTTTGAAATTCTTTTACTATTTTATTATGTGACTTTGACACAGCTAATCTTCTCAGGCCTATATGTGCCAAAAACGTGTGATTGTTCCTTAAAATTTCTTGTAGTATATACCATTTGGGGGCTATTATACTTAATTAATTAATGCAATTGATGTTCTTTAAGAATCCTTGAGGAATTTTTAGATATTGAATTTCTACTAAGCTGTTATAAAAAATCTGTCCTCATGATGAGTACTGTTTTAGATTAAATCTTGTTGGAAGAGTTGAAAGTAATTTGTAATCAAACCTTATAAAATAGTTTTTAAGTTACAAAATGCGTGTTTTTATTTGTCTCTATTTATGTCTCCTTATGCTAATGTGATTGCACGACATATTTGAATTTTTGGCTAAGCCATTTATCTTTTCATTTTCTTTCTGAAACAACAGGGATACTTTTTAAAATTTTTTAAAAAGTTCATGTATGCTATTAAGGGTTGTTCTCAAATATTTTGATCTGTTATGATTATTCTAATAGACTGACAAAAGATAATGTATACTGACAGTTGCATATTTATGTGTTTAATGACTTTCTCTATATTTTTCATCAGCTTCTATAAATATTTTTCTTCAAGGTGAATGATTTTGTGAGGGATAAATTTATGCGCAAAGATGGTTCGGTCCCACTTGCCGCAGAAATTCTTGCTGGAGGCTGTGTAAGTACCATTTGGAACTCCCTACAACTCCCAAAAGACTTGTTTCATGCACGTATATCACTGTCGTGGTCACAAGTGTGGACTAAGGCTTCTGTTTGACCACAGATCCTGCACGAGGGCAGAGTCTACTAGGGCACCTCGGCTTTTCCTAGACAGGAGAACCATCCCTGAGGTGGACGGGTAATGTTCCTGATCTGACTGCCTGTTAAGTCATGCCCATTAAATTCGTCACTGCTTGCAGTTGGTTCTGCAATAGAAGTCATTTGTGGCAGAAGTGTTTGGCCTCTGAAAAATCTTTGCTAAATAACCTTTGCTAAAATTAATTTTTAGTACACTCTTTCCTCATGGCACCCTGTGCCGGGTCAGGGGCTAGAATTTGTCTTTGAAGTCAGCAGCCGTAGCTCCGTGCTTTGCTTCGCCTTATGAATGGCAGCCACTCTTCAAGCCTTCAGTGCTTCTGGGAGATAACTGGCTGAGTGTGCTGTGCACTGTCCGAGACGCTCGCAATGATGGCTGCTTTATGTGGATGAGCATCCTGCATCTTGTTCCAAAGCTCATCCAAACACTGTGTCTCATTTTATCTCATGTACCAATTTGTTCATGTGAATGTAAATACTTTAAGCAAATGAAATTCTTAAACAAAGACTGGTGCTATTTAAAGATGACGTTGATTATATAAACAGGCTTTGATCGCTCGGGCAATACAATATTGGTAAAAATTTCATGGAGACCTGTTTCTTACAAGAAAGACAATATCACATTCTTTTTCTTAATAGCTTGTTCTGGGTAGGAAATAGTATTCATAAAATAACTTTTTTCTTAAAAGTCTTTGAGTTTAAAAGTTGGGCAAACACACGAGATTATTAAATGTTTGTGTGGAAAGGGCTTATTGTTCTAAGACTGAATGCTGGTTCCTTGTAGGAAGTGGGAGCTAAACAGTTGTAGCTCCTGGTAGTTCATAAGACCTGGGTGGAATCTGGCGACTGCTCAGCTCTGTTTGATCACTGACCTGTCAGAGACGGCCAGGCAAGATCCCCTCGTTCTGTAACTTTAGGAGCATTCAGGATAGAAAAAAAGGAGCCCTTAATGTCCTAAATAAAAAGGGCACACAATAGTAATCAAAGAGAATATTAGAAGATGCAGAAAGTGCCCTTTCTAGTAAGTACTCTTCACTTGAAACAACTCTGTAGTTTCCACTGGGTAACTAGATTTTCTCATTTTTAAATAAGTGTATCTATAAGCTGTATCTAGCCTAATCCTTCAAATTGTTGTGGGTCCCAGGATACAGTAGAGCATTTTAGTAGGTCAGGTGGAGATATTTGTTTGTTTTTTAACATTAGGTTTTAAACCTGCTGAAAGGACGTGACTGTAGATTTCTGTAAGAATTTAAAATGTAAAATTAATTATGTGACACTACTTGAGATTTTGGCAATTAACATGGCATGGTGCCTGGAGGTTATTTTCTTTTTAATGAGAGCATTTTGTCTGTGCACGCATCTGGGTGCCAAGGAGATTGGTTGTGGCACGTATTGTCTAGGCGCCATCTGTAGGTGGTCTTGTTTTTGCATATGTGGTTGCCCATCTCAAACACAGAGCAGATTGGCATCAGAAGCGGTGCCTAGTTATTGTAGCCCTTTTCAAACCTGATCTAAACATAGGCTTAAAATTGGAGCCACTTGGGCTTTACAGCTGCTTAAAATATCTGGGAAGTGAGGTTTGCCGCGCTTCATCTCACAGGCAGGTAGACAGTGGTCTTCATCTTCCAAGCCTTTTTTTCCCCTCAGTCATTGCTCTAAGCAGTGAGAGTTTATTTTCAGGTGAATAATCCTATAGGTAGCAGACAAAGCAGATCCCTTCAGATCTCTGAGTAGAGGGATGGGTGATTTCATTTTCAGTGTGTATCTATTTTTTTAAGTCACGACAGCATCCCTCTTTGCAGGCTTTGGCAAAGTTTTCCTCGTAATTGGAGTGAGTCACACACCTTAGAAAGGTGCAGTGGGTTCCACAACCTCATCTGTCCACTTGGGAACACAAAGGGTTTTGTAAAGTTGTGTCACATGAGCAGTTCCTCATCTTCGTTCATCCAAGCATTGCTAGGTGTTGACTTTTAAGTCCCCAGGGAGCTCACCTTGCTTCATTATTACTGAGAATTAATACACATGACTGATTCTTGTATTTGTAACCAAACCTGCTTATTTCTTTGAACAAGGCTTTTTTCTGTTTTGTAAGCTGTTTTCTGAAAAAAACAAAGAAAATATTTAGGGAGAGCTTTGTTTTATAACCTCATAACTTCATAGTTGCTTAGCTAAACGGTCTGTTTTATTATATATATTTTTAGAAGAACAAAAGTGGTAGTAAATCTGTAGGGGAAAAACCATTGGCACTAAAAAGGAATAAAGTTTATCCTATGCCTTAATTTATTATTTTTGATATAATACAACCTATAAGTGAAGAGATTAAAAATCTTCTTCTCTTTCATTGACATATGTAAAAGGGTGAATCTGACTTTATTTTAAACTTGTTTTTTTTTTTTCTCATTGAGATTAGATTTAGTTCAGAGCACTTTTAAAAATTTGACTTCATGGGAGCTAAGTGATTGGTATATATATATAGGCACAAAGAGATAGAAAGAGCATTAAAAACCAAAAGGGAAGAGGGTAGGAAAGAGGTATGGGATTAAAAACTTAACTTCTTGGGTATAATGAACATTATTCTAGTGACAGACACCCCAAAAGCCCTAACTAAGCATTATACAAGGTATCTCTGTAACAAAAACATTTGTACTACCTTAATATCTTGCAATTTAAAAAATGTTTTAAATCTTGAATTCAGTTTCCTGAGTATTTTTATAGATTCACATTTAATAGTAGTGATATATTCATCACAGTTCAGGATTAAAGGAGATGCTGAGCCTGGGGTTACAAACTCTAATTAAAGTCTGAAAGAATTCTTTGTGGTTTATGTTTTTTCCAAAAGTTGCTTTTCTGCATTCTAAGTGAGGCAAGTAGTTGTAGGTGTTCTGCAGAGACCTGGGCTCGCAGACTTCTCTCATGAGACATACACTCCTTTTGTTTCTTTTTAGTCTTCTCCTTCCTGAATCAGAAGCTCAGCCCCTGATGGGATGTGTCTGAGGATCTGCTAGTGGCAGTGAACTCTCAGTAAATGTGACAGAGGAGAGAGGGGTTGTTACCACTTCTGATTTCCAATTAGGTGCCCAGTGACTTTACAAACTGACATCTTCTCACCAAGTTTGTTATTGTGATTGCTTTGCTGCTGCTACTTAGAGGAAGAAAAGAACATAGGTAATTCCATCTGATCTGTGGGTTGCAATCCTTCATTCAGCAAAACAGGCATATTGACAGGTATACATCTGGCGGAACCGAGAGTTGAAATCCTAAGGGCTCTGGGATCTTCAGCTTTTGATCCTTTGCTCTTAAAAATGCGGTAAGGAAATACAAGTGGTGCCACAACAGATTTCAAGGAAGAAGTATGAATATGACTATTAATTTATTTGGTGCAAAAAGAAATCTGGTGTTCACCAGAAAGACAGAAGTGTCATAAAAATATGAGCCTATGTCTTATAAAGCTCATATTTAATAATAAAAAAACTATATGCAGGCTTGGCGCTTGTGGCTCAATGGGCTAAGGCGCCAGCCACGTACACCTGAGCTGGTGGGTTCGAATCCAGCCCGGGCCCACCAAACAACAATGACGGCTGCAACCAAAAAATGGCCTGACGTTGTGGCAGACGCCTGTAGTCCCAGCTACTTGGGAGGCGGAGGCAGGAGACTCGCTTGAGCCCAGGAATTGGAGATTGCTGTGAGCTGTGTAGCCACAGCACTCTATCCAGGGTGACAGCTTGAGGCTCTGTCTCAAAAAAAAAAAAACAAA
>CAUYRH010041055.1:0-20342 GCA_963574655.1 Perodicticus potto
CTTTCTGGAAACAAATTAACATCTGCATAACAAAAATATACTCAATCCCAAAACTTTAATTCCAGAAGCACAGATTCAAATCTCAGAGAAGTTTCCACACTGTGATCTTGACACCAAAGCTCACCTACACTACGGAATTGCCATTGTAACGATAATATACTTTATGATGTAAATATACAATAATTAATGTAAATTATGTTTGTTATTTCTAAGTCAGTTATTGCTATACACAAACACTCATTTGTACAAGGTTTATACCAAATACAGTCTTCTTCTGTTAATTGTTAGAAGCATTATGAAACACATATAATGGCTTGGTGCCTGTGGCTCAACAGGCTAAGGCACCAGCCATGTACACCTGAGCTGGCGGGTTCAAATTCAGCCCTGGCCCGCCAAACAACAATGACGGCTGCAACCAAAAAATGGCTGGGCGTTGTAGCGGGTGCCTGTAGTCCCAGCTACTTGGGACGCGGAGGCAGGAGACTCGCTTGAGCCCAGGAATTGGAGGTTGCTGTGAACTGTGATGCCACCGCACTCTATCCAGGGTGACAGATTGAGGCTCTGTCTCAAAAAAAAAAAGGAAGAAAGAAATAGAGGCGTAAATCTTTCACAATTTAAGTAGATTTTAATTTTTCACAATTTCCTTAGATCATGAAATAATAATAATCTACATCTGGCAAAGAAAGAGAAGTACGGATAAAGAAGGAGTGTTTACTATTATTTCTTTGGAAGTCTTGTCTACATGGAAAGAAAGTGTCTTTGGGGTGGATTGTTTGACCTTCCATTTGTATATTAACAAGCTTATCTTCTAGAAAACAGCACTTAACATTCTAGGAGAAAATAATCTCAGGTTCGCTGTGGGTCAGAAGTGTGTGAGTATCAAAAGAGGATATAAAATAGTTCTAAATCAATCTATTTGTTGATATGTCCTTAGCACATTTGGAGAACTTGCTGAGAACTTTTTAGTAACAAATGAAATTTGCAAGCTAACTGGATTTTTCCGCAGATGGAGATGATACGCAGGCTGAAGATGTGACGGCTCAGCAGGGCCACGTGAGGCCGTCGCCCCAGCGAGGGACAGCGTGAGAGCTGCAGTCAGCACACAGGACGGCCAACCAGCTCTGAGTCTCACGTCACCTTTTCACTCCTTAGCGGAGATATTTGTCCTTAAAACTAGACGTTGTGGAGAGAGGATAAGTAACAATTTCAGATCGTCACCACTGGTTAACATATCAGGACCCAGGGCTGAGGGCTGGTTGCAGCTGTCCACAGGGGCCTCCCAGCAGGTCAGGAGGAGGGTGGCCTGCCCTTTGGATCTAGGGACACCCAAGGCTGCTCTGAAGTCCAGGAGAGGGAAGCTGTGTGAGATGAACACCAGGAAAAAACAAGCACTACAGGGCTTCCGCCCCGTGTCTGCTGTGGTTTCCTGGGAGAAATCCTCCCTGCAAGGCCCTGGGACAGCACAGGGTTGCCAAGGCCAGGCAGCGGGAGGCTGAGCTGGCTGCCCTGGTAACTCTGGGCAGTGGGGACGGGGCCTACAAGTTCTACAAGCCCTTGGGTGACATAAAAGATGCTCTGTCCTCGTGGGCGTCATAAAACCCAGTGCAAAAGTAACTCTGTGGTTGGGGCTGCAGCAAGGAGCGTGTAAGCCAGGTTATAAACGGGCGAGACCAGGGGCTCTGCCGAGTCAGCAGGAAGAACCTCCCGGCAAGTGGGCATTTGGTGGTGTCCCCCTCTGAAGCTGGAGCCCCCCGCCCCAGGCAGCATCCCGACAGCCAGAGGGCAGCGTGTGGCCTTGGCACTCTCTCGTGCCCACACCACGTCCCCAAAGACATTGCAAGTTTCCCCAACTCACATGTCATCTTGGGAAAGAAAAGGAGATGGAGAAAAACCCCAAAGAGACTTCTCACTGGCGAGAATTCCATCACTGGCGAGACTAAGTCGCCCAAGAAACGCTGTCTCTTTTCTTAATTGGGAAGGTCTGAATTCTCCAGATTGTAAAATGTGGCTTCACATTCTTACCCCTTGAGCAGGGCTGTGGAGGGCTCTAGACCAGCGCAGGAGAACACCACGGCTTTTCTTTGTCCAACTCTCCTGAAAGAGAACGAATAATTCCCGGGGCGTGGCTGGTGGGCTGGTGGCTTATCCTCGTCCTTTCCTGCGGAGCCTCCCTGACTGTTCCCGAGGTAGCCGGGACCCAGCAGCCCTCCTGTCTCTCTCTCCGAGTCACCTCTTTCTGAGAGCCCAGTACCCACCGTGACAGAGCCTGTTAGCATCTGAGTACCTGCCTGGGACCCCTCTCTGCAGCTTCCCCCAGGACTGACCAATGCCCCATCCCCGCTGCGTGGGAGGGACCCGGTTGGACGCTGCATGGTGGGGAAGGGTGTGTGGGGAAGCTGGTGCGGGGAGCACTTGCGGCTCGGCTGTGGTCGTTTTCCAGCCAGAGCAGGAGAATGGCAGTGTCTTAACTATCAGTGTAGCTGGACTGGTGTGCCCCAGCTGAACACCAGAAGCTCTCCCCACTTCTCTCCCTTTCTCTGGGCCCTCCTCAGACTCTGTCCCCCCATGGTCCCCACTGCGGGCGCCTTCCTGGGCAGCCTTGACCACACCAGCATGGCCGGAGTTGGTGGGGAGCGGGAGAAATGACCCCTGCCAGCAGGACTCTTGGGGACTCCTCCAGGGCTGAGGCAGGAAAAAAACATGTCCTTCATGAATCCACAGACAACTCTGGTCAATGCTTCCCAGAGAAACCAACTAAACAGAGGCTGAAAGGAATGACAGTAGTCCCCTGCTGGGTGGGTTGTGGGTGGCCAGGAGCCACATTACTCCTCACAGCTGCTGTGTGAACACAATGAGCTCAAAAGTTGCTGCTGAACGATGTGTGATCAAGTCCTTCAGAGACTCTCAGAGTGATTAAAAACACCTAGACATTAATAAATGCTCATATGTTCATTAGAAGGAACTCCAAAATGTACGAGTATATACAACCCAGCAAGAAAGACAGCTTAGTGAAAAAGTGAAAGCAAATGGAAAACAATGTTAGGAAAAATGAGATGAAGTCATACATGGCTTTCACCCAGGCCACGAAGGCTCTTCTCACTGTCTATGGGATTTAAAGTACGGTTGTCAATTCTGGAAGCTTCTTTCTCAAATACAGTGCCATTTTTTTGTTAAATTTTTCAGCTCTGTGGAAAATAACATTTTTCCTCTCCTTGTGAAAGCAATTTTTCCTCTGGAAACCCATTGGAAATAAGGACCAGGTTAGAGTTGCATCTAAGAGAAGCTTATTACTTAGATAGTGTTTCTCTTTTGTGTCAAACTGAACGGTAGTATTAGGTGGACGCGCACAAAGCATCTTAAGGGCTCAAGAAGGATTACGCTGAGGGCTAAACTCTGAGACAGGTTTATTCCACTGCAGTGCAGTTTCCTGGGCTTAACGTCCTTTAGCCTGTCGGTAGAGGATGTCAGAGGGCAGAGTTTCTAGCTGCAGTACGACTTGGGCAACACAGAGAAATTCGTGTTGAAGGCGAGGCTCACCTTGATTAAGACAGTTTTTGAAAGAGTGGTCAGGCATAGCTTTCAACCTGTAGTCAGAGACACTTCTGCAGTTGAAGGACAGAAAGTCTTTGGACAATCCTTCCATTGGCAATGTGCAAAACGAGCGTCTTTACCGAGGGCGTAAGTACACCCCGCACACCTGCCAGTCCCAAACTGGGGCTGATTGCTCTAAGAAGTATGTTGGCCATACAAATAAAAGGATGCTTTTATCTTACAAGGAGATGCTTAGGTTTATCTGTAAATTGTATTGGCTCCTTTACTAACAGTATGACAGCTAATAACGTCTTACTTGACCAAAGTCACTAAAGAGCAGAGATGATACACCATTCCCACCAAATCAGTGTGGCCTGGCTTGGTTTTGTGTTTTTAAAGGAATTTTATTTAAGATAAAGTCAGTTCAAAGGAATTTTATTTAAGATAAAGTCAGTTCAAAGTTGTATATAAATTTATTCATGATCTTGAAATTGATTAAGGGCTACCCCTGTGTGTTTACTGCTAAACATTTACTACATGTTATTATTTTAATGGCATTTTATTACTACAGATAACTGCATTCCAAAAATTGTCATAATATATGGACCATGAAATGTCAGGGCAGAAAACTTCAGGAAAAAATTAATGAATAATCAATCATAAGCATGAAATAAAATATATGTTGATATTTCTTAACTCTTTCTTTAAAACTGTCTAACTAAAATACCTAATATTCATTTCAATTATATGAGTACTGTCAGAATTCCACTTTAGTATCTGTACAAATTTATCATGGACTTTGCCTCACAATGTTTTTTTTTTCTTTTTTATTTCTCTTTTATTTTATTTTTTATTTTCTGAGGAGCAGGAAAGATAATTACTTTGCACAAAGGAGGAAAATGGCAGACTATGGTCTCAGAATCTCCGAATCTTTTGAAGAAAGTGAGCATAACTTATACAAACTGTAGTAACCCATAAATTATGTTGAATCTAAACAGAAAGGAAATTACATAATTTCCACCTGCTTAGTGATGACAACACTTTCTCCTTTTTCATGACAGTATTTGTGATTGTGCCTAGAACTTGTCCTTTCAAGAAGTTGCAGCAGGATCTACTGACAAAGAGCTTCCAGCGTGAAAAGAAGGGAGAGGAAGGGGCCCGCACATGGGCACCTCCCTCAGCAGCACGTCCTGAGGTGTGTGCGGCGGCGAGAGGCATCTAGAAAAGGGCCACACATCTGTCTTTAGTGAAAGCGAAATGTATTCTAGGGCCTCTCCTGGGTGCTTCGGCATTAACAGCTTACCACACAGCGACAACTCGTTTTCACTGACCCTGTGCTGGTGTAGCAGAGAAGACGCTCATTGCTGTTTAAAAATTAAGTCTAGCTTCCCTCCAAAGCGGGTGTTAGTGGCATCATCCAAACCAATGGAAGGAAAGGTCTCTAAAGTTCTGATCTATCCCTGCAGACCCGTCGGGGGAGCAGGGCAGGGAGAAACCTGGGGAGAGGCCCATCTAGGTGGAGCTTGGAGCGTTCAGAGGAGAGGGCTCACCAGTCCTCACCTCCCCGCCAGACACAGTGTGGGGCTGTTTGGAGTTGTTGGGGCACCAGCATCTCAAAAAAGCTTGGGCACAGTGTCAAGAAGCCAGAGCCTGGATTCCTGAAATTGCCCAATGTAAGGTTTAACAATGGAGAAGTGTAACACCCAATTTTAAGTTGGGTTCCACACCCCCTGCAAGCCCCATCGTTAATTAGCCACCATGTGCAGGTGTGGAGAGGTGGTGTGTGTATGTTGAGGGACGTGGGCTGCATTCTGACTCAGCGGTGCACACAAGGAGCCCCAGGAGGACACAGAGGCAGAGCCAGGGAGTCCCTGAGCACTGGGGACGTAGGACAGGGCAGAAGGTGGCATTTGCCACCCAGACTTTTGATAGCAATGCCCTTTGTCCTAGTACAAGTGGCCACAATGCAGGTTTAGACTGAAGATTTCATAAATGTAACAGTTTCATGTGCTTGAAATAAGAGTTTGGGCTAATTTTAGAATTTCTTTGTGATCATCTTGAAGATGTTTATTTACAACTGACATAGTCAAATATTTTATGCCAATGCATTTATCCAATTTACCTAAACTTTATTTCAATTAACAAATGTATTTGGAATGTCAACATAATTATTTCTATTGAATGCAATATTTTATACAATTATTTTTTGTAAAGTTTTTCTTATTGGATATAGAAGTAGACTTTTCACACGTCTAAGTACAGCTACGAGAAATTAGCACAATCTCTATTTTCTCAGCTAAATTTTACTGCTAGAAGTATTTGATAATGAAATGCTTTTAGGCTGCTCTATTGGTTTGCCTAAGATTTCCAATTTATTAGTTTAAAAAACTGAAAAAATACTTAAGGAAATGTGAGTTATCCTTTCGCCCTAGTATTCTGTTCGGAACTCACATTAGCACAAGACACCTAAGACATTGAACATGGGCAGTTATTTAGCCCTATTTTATACTTAAATAGAAGACCTTTAAAAAATCTTCCTCCATCTTAAATTTTAATTTAATAATTTATGTTTATTTTTCTCAGAACTATGGAGATTTTAATTCTAATGATCTACTTTTCAAATATGAAAATTTAACGGATACAACAGTTATTTAAAAAAATAATTCATTTTAATGCATGTAACCCCAGGACACATGCACCATATATGCAACCAATATTTTTTATATGTATCATCCAGAGTTTGCTACATTCAGGGGCACTGATTTCAGGGAGTCACCACAGCACAGTCAACGAGAGGCCCTCAGCTGCTGGCACTAGTTAGGAGCTCAGCCAATATCTGCTGACTCAGCGAGGGCTTTAGGGCATGGCATCCATGTCTTACTGCGACTGCCCTAATCAGTTGAGACAGAATTAGCACTAGTTAAATCGTCTATGTGCTGCCTGGAGGGGTTTGTTGAGGGTAAGAGTCTGAAGACCCAGATTAAGGGGTCCTCATCCTCCTAATGTGCTGGGCGTCCAGGATTAGAGCTCTGGCCACAGAAATCCAGCCTGCATCAGACCTGAGCACTCCACACTCCTCCACTGCGGGATCACGGACAAGCTCGGTCCTCAAATGTACACACCAGGCTGCACTTTTACTCAGGGGCCTTCCATCTGCTATGGCAAAGTGACCGTAGCTCACAGTTTAAAATAGAAGCAGATTCCCCCAAATGTGCAGGTTAATATTTAATGACTCACAGGTTGATCATCCCCCCAAAGTGATGGTTTTAGAGCAACACACATTTGGAATTTCAAGTATCCGACTTGAAAGCAGGGAGCGATTGGGTCACCCACAGAACATTGCCTTGAAAGTGTTGATTATTATTTACTTTGAGATATAACCTGGTTTAGGGCAGTGAAACTCCTCTGTGTGGACTTTGGGCTGGAACAATGTGTTGTCGTCCCACACACACCCTCTGGGCCAGGATGTCGGTGGTGGGGGCTGTTCATGTGTGTACTGGGGGTAGATGGTGAGCCCAAAGTATATGATATATGATTTGGAGCATGCAAATGATAATGGGATCACATGAAGCACAGCAACTTTTTTAAAGAAAATCTGGGTACCAATAGATACGATAGTGACAAAGAAATAGAGTTCACAAATATGAGGATGAGGAGAAACAAGGTAAGCCAAGTGGAGGCCAGAACTGTGGCAGGGAGAGTCACAGAGGTCAGTGGCTCACTGCCCCCCCACCTCCATGACATGTGGACATTTCTGTAGATACTGGAAATAGCTGGCACTTAGATACTGGAAATAGCTGGCACTTTAGATGAAAGCTTGGTGGAATGATTAAAAACCATAAACCACCATATCAGAAGTATAGCAAAATTTTATAAATCAGGTTCTACCTTTCTGGCATTATAAAAAGAAACAAAGGCAGACCAGAGGACGGTGGAATTAAGAACAGATATGGTTCCAACGATGACTTTACTGGTAAATTAGATGAGACTTGCTCTGATGCTTCCTTTCCCGTTGGCCTGATAGCATTGAGTTCCCCACTTATTTCACTGAACTTGTGACTAATGGTGAAAAAACTCCTGCTGTGCCATTGCAGACCATGAACCCTTCAGAACCTCCGGGAAATATGCTGACACCCGGTGAACCCGGTACTTCAGAAGAAAGGCACTTGTGCCACTTTCCGAGCGGAACGACGTTAGAAGGTAACCACAATGCCTCTGCAGCCCTCCATGCTGTCCGGCCCTGCCCTGCACCTCCCTGGACTGCCTCTGAGCTCCCTGCAACCGGGGAGGTCCTTTCCTATCTCAAGCACCCACATCTCCAGGGGTTACTGGCCAACTCTTTGCCCCTCACAAGGACAATTCTGGGCCACAAACCACAAGGTTTCTCAGAGGGTCTCCAGTAGGGATGAGCGCCAGGTGCCCACAAGGACAACACGCACCTTAACTCACCCCTGCTGCCTTTTCCCTTCCTGGTCTTACTTCCCTGTTCCTAGAGCTTCCTAGAATCGCCTTCCAAATAAACTATTTGAGGATCCCAAAGTGACACAGTCTCCTCAACTGTTGGTGACTCACCTCCCTGGCTTTTGCCGAAGGTGGCAGAATGAGAAGTAGTCAGCTTCTAAGGATGTCCCCTCCTCTCCGTTTCCCCTTTCCGTTTTATCTTCTTCCCTTTGACTTGTCTCCAACAACACGCAGAATGCAAGCTGCAAATTGTATATTTTTCAAAAGGCTTATTGAGGAATAACTTATGTGAGAGAATTACACATCCCTGATTTATAGAATTTGACGGGTCTGGACATTGGCACAAACTCGGGGAGTCATACCCACTGCTTCCCAAGCTTCCTTGCCTCTCTTTGCTTTTGTTTGCTTGTTTTCGTGGTAAAAACACTTAACGTGAGATCTACTTTCTTAGCAAATTTTGAAGTGCCCAACAGATGACCCTGGAGGACATTACACTGAGTGGAAAGCCAGGTCCTGCAGGTCAAACCCTGCACATTTCTGCTCCCATGAGGTATCTCAATAGTCAGATTTGCAGAAGCAGAGAATGGAACAGGGGTTGCCAGAGAAGCGGCAGGTTGGGGGTAATGGGGTTTTTCAAGTTCAACAGTTTTTTGAAATGAAACGCCAAGCTGTGTCCCACTCTGCTCTGCCGTAGGGCGGTCAGGGAGAAGAAGGTGGCTGTGCACCCAGATCTGAGCACCTGAGACGCCAGCCCTGGTAGTGTCCCCGCTGCACGGCAAGCCCAGCCGAGCTGACCCGGACCACCGCCAACCCGGCCTGCGGTCTTTGTTGGAGTCCCATGGTTTACGGCGACTAATCCTGACCGTGCCCAGGCTGGCCAGACTCTGAGGCCCCGTCAGGGAGGAAATTACCCTGTCCTGCAGCAGCACAGTGGAAAGGGCGGAGCTGGAGAACTTGGGGACTTGATCCTATTTGACCAGTAATGCTGCCTGAAAATCCTTACAGCTGGTCGGTGTCGCAGAGTGTAGGACTTGCTCTGGAATAGTGTGGAGTAAAGGAGTCTACTAACTCATTATGGAAAGCAGAAAAAAAACTTTAATTTTTCTTAGCTTATATAGCCGGTTCTGCACTTAGACATTGTTAATTAATAATCTTATAGATACATTGCAAAGCTTGATTATTTTTTCTACAGCACCTGCAAGTCTACTGATTAACAATTATACTTTCTTCTTTGTTTTCTACTTTGCTTAAAACAGCTTTCAAGGTAAAACATGTTGTGTCAACCGTCTTGCCCACATACCAATAATGTTACAGACCACAGCGGGGGAGAAAGGCTGAATGAAGGCCTGCTCTCGGACACCTCCACCTATCTGGAGACTGCAATCTTAAAAGAACACAAGTAGAAATGCCTAAAGCATACTTAGGGTTTGTGTGCAAACTCCAAGCCTCTGACCGGCCTAAGATCATGGGAGTTTTAATTCCAAATGTTCTCTGGCCATTGTTGGAGTTCTGCTCCGGTCTCTCCTAGATTGTGTTAATTAAGCTCTCAGAATGGCAGAGGCAAAGGCATATAAGCTTTTCGCCTATATAGTAGGGTTTGGTCTGAAAAAGCAGCTAAAGAAGCAGCCGCATGTTTAGACAGCGTTACATTTTTAGCTTTTGAACCATAGGAATGAATTAACTATTTTTTTTTTTTTTTTAGTTTTTGGCCAGGGCAGGGTTTGAACCCGCCACCTCCGGCATATGGGGCCAGCACCCTACTCCCTGAGCCACAGGTGCCGCCCTGAATTAACTATTTGGAAAATTAAATCAAATATACACACAAGGAAGGGGGAAAAAAGAAAGAAAGGAAGATCTGTACTTGGAAGCACAGAACATTTCCTTCCTAATTTTCTTTCCATCAAACACATAGGTGTCTCAGATATTTTTAAGTAAAAATTGAGGATGAAGAGGAAACTAGAATGACCCATTTGACTAGTACTTGTTTAATATTTAAAATTATTCAAAGGCTATTACTAGTTAAGAAAATGTAAGGCAAAATATCATCCCTTTAACAATATAATCGCTTTTTCTAACCACTAAGTTCTGAAGATAAAGC
Organism: Perodicticus potto; assembly: GCA_963574655.1. Taxonomy (NCBI): domain Eukaryota; kingdom Metazoa; phylum Chordata; class Mammalia; order Primates; family Lorisidae; genus Perodicticus; species Perodicticus potto. The sequence continues at coordinate 10,091 of CAUYRH010041055.1, forward strand.
ATATGAATTCTTATGTTTATATAGGTTAGGACATAATTTGGTCACTTGTGCTAATTAAGTACATTCTCATGCAGCCAGCCTGTATGCACTCTAATTAGATATATTTTTAGCCAGTAAGAAGATTTTCCTCCTTCATTTTCTGTCTTGATCTTACCAATTAAATAGAAATATTTTTCAAAGATTGAATGAATATATGGGAGAATTTGTCCCTCTGGAAATATGAGAATCAAATAAGCTGTAAGGAAGGAAGTTGGTATTTCTGGAATCTCGCAAGGCTGGTTTAATGCTGCTGGTGCTTGCAGTGCGGTGGTGTGGCGTTCCCTGGACCGCAGCAGGGTCCAGGGACTCGCGCTGAGAGCTCACCTGGGACCTTTGTGAGACTAAAAGCCAGTGCAGCTCATCTTCTGGAGCATGAGGGAAACACAGAGGACTCTTATCGTGTTCAAGAAGAAATCAAATAGTTCCCAAAAAGTAGAGTTATTTGGTAATGTGTCTCCCTGGTTCTTTTTAGAACTTCATCAGTGGCAAGAGATGTTGATGACAAGCCCCATGATGGCTGTGAGCCCCTGGTTGGCAGCGGCAGGTCAGCAGAGGATCCCGCTGGTCCCCTCATCGTTTGGACCTCCAACTGTGGACAGGTATTCTGGGCAGCATCAAGGTTCAGAGGAGACACGGGTAGCAGGAGGTTTTGGAATGCTGTGGACCACAGTGTCATTTTGTGCTATAAAGTTATCTCCGTGAACTGCAGTGCGGTGACTCAAGGCAAGGTGCTCTGCGGCCTCACCAGCAGGATGGCTGCAGGGGGTCTGCCTGACCTTCTCGCTTACCTAAGGAGCACCCGCCATGTCTGGGCACTCTGCAGGTGCCAGCGCTGGGGTGTGCGTCCTCTACAGCTGCGGTCATGAAACATAGCAGACTGGCTGTCTTACATGACAGAAAGTGATTTGTCCAGGTCTGGGGGCTTTATAAGCCTGAGACTGAGGTGCCGCAGGGCTGGTTTCTAGGGAAGCCTCTCACTTGGCTCACAGACAGATGATGATGGTCTTTCCTTGGCAAGCATTTGCAGAGAGAAAGAGAGAGAAATTTCTGACATCTCTTCCCCTTCTTAAAAAAAATACCAGGCCAGGAGCAGTGGCTCATGTCTGCAATCCTAGCACTTTGGGAGGCTGAGGCAGGAAAATCACATGAGCCCAGGAGTTGGAAATCAGCCTGAGCAACATAGAAAGACCTTGCTCTACAAAAAGTTTTTAAATTAGCCAGGTGTAGTGGCTTGTGCCTGTAATCCCCGCTGCTTGGGAGGCTGAAGAAGGAGGATCTCTTGAGCATTGGAGTTTGAGGCTGCAGTGACCTATGATAATGCAACTGCACTCCAGTCTGGGCAACAGAGTGAGTCTCAAAAAAAACAACAAAAACAGTCCTATCAGATTAGAAGCCCACCCTTATGATATCATTTAATCTTCACTGTTTGCTTAAAGGCCTTATCTCCAAATACAGTCACAATGGAGGGTAAGGCTTCAACTTAGGAATTTGAGGGGGAAATAGTTACATCCATAATACTTGGCTGTCCTGGATTTCCTGTGATAGAACTGTTTTTTTTTTCTTTTCAATAAAGATGAAATTGAAGTACTAGAGTACTTCCTTAGAATATTTTTACATTCTGGGAAGAAACTAAGACTCAATATTTCTTATTTATGGTGTGTGAATGTAGATTTGGATGTCTAGAGACCACTGAAGTTTGGCAAAGTAAATGATTTGTCCAGACAGGTAGTCAAACATCAATTCCAGATGACAGACCCAACCAAAATATGTCCATTAAAGAGAAAAGAATTTGCACTCAAAGCAGAATTTTGGTCATGAAAATCAGAGATTCTGACAGGTTTGATTAGATCCTTTTTCAAGACATTCCTCCCTAAAACTTTCTTTCCCTGCTTCCCCTGCTCTGCTGTCAGAGGATCTCTCCTTCCACAATAGAGTCCCTCCTCCTATCCTACTGACTGTGTAAAGAATAAGAACTTTTCTACTTCATTTTAGGGAAAGATGATAGAATCCCATATGACAATCAAAAACAAATCTCACTGTCAAAACAACGGAAATTTTATTAAACTGCAGCCTCATTGCACCTACCTTTTATCTTTTTTTCCCTAGAGATCTATTGCCTTCCACTGTAGCTCCACCTGACCCCAGACAGTTTTGTGTTCCTTCGCAGTTTGGATCCTCTGTTCTACCAAATGCAAATTTGCCAAATATGCTGTCCAGTCGCATGTACTCAGGTAGGACGATGCACGTCTCACCCTCATCACTGAGCCCTGCTGTCCAGTCGCGTCTACTCAGGTAGGACGATACACGTCTCACCCTCATCACTGAGCCCTGCTGAACTGGATGGACACGTTACCTTTGCCATGACTTTACCACTGAAGTTTGGTGACAGGGCATGTGGAAGTTACACGTGTAGCTTCTACAGTTACAACTTAAGTTCAGGTTGGGGGTCCACCACCATGTAACCATGCACAAGTCGCTTAAGTCCTCCAAACATTACTTTATTCATGAAGAACATGAGAGCTGCAATATTACTACTTGTCTTAACTTATACAGGAGGAGATGAGATCTGAGGATGGATGGGGCTGGGACAGTTTCTTTTTGGCTTGATAGGTCATCATGAGAACTTGGTTTTTATTCTGAGTGAAAGTGAAAGGCTTGGAAACATTTTAACAAGGAAGTAACTTAATTACTTAATTTTTACCAGAACCATTTTGGCTGTTGAGATGGGGAAAAAACTGAATAGGATCAAAGTCCTAGGAATAAACTTACCAGAGTTAATGGGCTTATTGTAATAGCCAAAAGATGACCATGTTCGCCTTTGTAGGGGGGCCAGTAAGAATAATGTGAAGTGGTTGGATTCCATAGTTATTTTGATGGTAGAAACAGTAGGATTTTCTCACGAATTGGATGTGAGTGGTGATAGAAAGAGAGGTGCAAAGAATGACGTCAAATTTATTCGAATAACGGAAAGCCAGAGCTGCTGCTCACTGAGCTGAGAAGGACACTGAAAGAAACAGAATCCTTGGGGAAGTGGGGACAGGGAAGGCTTGGGTGGCTCATGCTGCATCTGAGATGCCAGATAGATGCCCACGTGGAGGTGTCAGACTCTGAGCACAACCTGCACATATCATTTTGGAAGTCATCAGCATGTACCAGGCTAGGTAGGAACATCTGGGGAGGGAGTCAGGTAGACAGTTGAAAGGATGGTCCCTAGAACACACCAACAGAGTCTAGAAAATGAGGGATAACAAGCTAAGGAGAAAGAGAATGAGGTAGGAAGAACCCAGGAGAGGTGGGAGGGCTGACAGCAAGGGGAGACGGTGCTGGAAGGAGAGGGCGGGCCAGCGCGTGGCGTACGCCCGCCGTCCACGAGGCAGAGCGTGTCACTGTATTCAGCACCACGTGGAGGTCATTGGTGAACTTTATGCTCACGATTTTAGTAGAGTTGTGTTGGTGAGAACATGACTGATAGGGTTCAGGAGAAACCAGGAGACAAGAATTTTCCCTCAACGTTGAAGATCAAACTGGTGCTCATCTCCCCAAAGCCATGTTCCCGAGTTTCTGTTCAACCCTCCTCCACAATCCCAACAACTCTTCATAGATGGGAACCATGTGATGTGAAAAACCTGATGCAAAAAGAAATGTGACTCATATGCCTGGTCCAGCGAAGAGACAGGCCTGCCTGGACGTGAGCATGCTGCCCAGCACAGGCAGGAACCATTTAACTGCAGTGGAAGTGGCATCCAAGCAAGGGCCCAGTGTGAAATTAGATCTACCCAAACAAGTGGTCCAAGGGCCAGAGGAGGCAGTCTTGAAGGCAGACCTGGACGGAAGCCCCCTCCAGCAGCCAGTGCCCAGTAACCCATAGCCCTCGATTACGGCCAACAGGTCAGCAGGCGGGTGGAGCAGTGCACTGCTGACTCGCTCTTGGTGGTGATGGTTCCAGAAATCGCAATATTTGGATATTCAGGCAGGTGGGAACAGCACTCGTCCCAGGGACATAGGTCAGATCTCCCACACACACACCAAGGTTGAAGAGTAAGGGAGTAGCAAGAGAAAAGGGGCCTCAGTCCCAGAGACGCTGAGCTACTCAGCAAGTTAGCAAAATCGGAACAGAGATGAGGGTCTACTTCAAAAATCAGGATGTCAGGTGGGGAGTGGTTGAGCACAGCTGGACTGCCATTAAGTTTGATGCTGCCCCTGTGGGAAAGAGGAAGAGCAGGACGAGGTGTGCGAGTCCAGACTTCAGAGGGTCCTGCATTCCAGGTTATCTGTGCAGTGCCCCTGGACAGACCCCTGAGGGTCTCTGTCTGCGTCGTGGGCAGCATGCCGTGGGCTGGCGCTTCACACATGCCAGCTGTCAAACAAGTGCATCTTGAAGTCACTGAACTATAAGAAACCTAGATCCTTTTTTGTTTTTAAGAGACAGAGGCTCACTTTGTCACCATGGGTAGAGTGCTGTGGTGTCAGCAACCTCCAGCTCTTGGGCTTAGGTGATTCTCTTGTGTCAGCCTCCCGAGTAGCTGGGACCACAGGTGCCCGCCACAACACCCGGCTATTTTTTTTGTTGCAGTTTGGCCGGGACCAGGTTTGAACCCACCACCCTCGGTATCTGGAGCCCGGCCCCCTACTCACTGAGTTACAGGTACTGCCCCCCAAAACCTAGATCTTCAGAATTAGAAGGATTCCTAGAGGTCACCTCATCTGCCGCCTGAACTTTGCAAATAACAAGACCCTCACTGGAAAAAAATATATATTGTGTGATTTATTTTGAAATATAGACTAATCAGAATTTAATGAGCTATACTGGGTTAGTGCAAAGCAAGTATAAAACACAGTTTCTACCCTCATTATGCTTCCCCTCTTATTAGGGGGACAAACTTACATGTAAAACTACATAAACAGGTAATACGCACTTGAGTACAGTTTGTGTGTATGTCATTGTTAGAGAGTACAGTCGGCAGACCAGCCTTGGTCTGTGAAGTGTTACACAAATGGGAGAGAGTAAGGGCTTAGAAAATTTTCTACCAATTTGACAGGGCGATTTTACACCTGTTAATCTAATAATTTTTGTCCTTGTTTTCATATTAATTTCCTAGGAATTAATTTTGTTGTATTTGTTCAAAATATTGATCCATAACAGGATAGAAATGTAAAAAGAAAATAAAATGGCCCTTTGCTATAGACGGTTAGAAAAGCATTGGGACAGAGTCTAGCAGGTTGGGAGTCCAGGGGAGGGGAAGTGAGTGTGGCACCAGTTCCCAGGCAAGAACAGAGCCCTGAAATCTGGGGGTGCTGCTGCTATTTTAAGACATTGAGGATGTAATAGCTACCCAACTCCACTGAAACCATGTGGAAAAAGTATTTTGCCTCAAACACACTGAAAACTCTATACAGAGGCAGTGCTATAAATTTATTTTATACACTTAAATCCCCATTGCTTTTATTTTCTGAGATTTCAGTACATCAAGAAACACTTTAAAATTTTTTTATATTTCATTGTTATGGTTGCATAATAGTTGTATGTCTTTATAGGGCACATGTGATGTTTTCATACAAGCACACAATGTGAATTAATCAAATCTGGGTAACTGGGGTGTCCACCACCTCAGGCATTTATTATTTCTTTGTGTTAGGAACATTCCAATTCCACTTTTCTGGTTATTTAAAGTGCATCATAACTCATTGTCAATTATAGTCACTTTGTGTGTTATTACTTTGTTCACTCTAACTGTCTGACTACATATGTGCCCCCATTAACCATTTGCACTTTACCCCGCTCCCTGCTACCTTCCCCAGCCTCTGGCACCACCATTCTACTCTCCATCTCCGTGAAATAAATTCCTTTAACATTTAGCTCCCACATATAAATAAGATCATGCGAGATTCTCTTTCTGAAGTACTTTTATTAAAAATAATAATAATAATAATAATAATGGGAGGTGCCTGTGGCTCATTGAGCAGGGCATCGGCCCCATATACCGAAGGTGGCGGGTTCAAACCCAGCCTCGGCCGAATTGCAAAACAGAAAAATAGCCAGGCGTTGTGGCTGTGGTGGGTGCCTGTAGTCCCAGCTACTCGGGAGGCTGAGGCAAGAGAATCTTCTAAGCCCAGGAATTGGAGGTCGCTGTGAGCTGTGTGACGCCACGGCATCTACCGAGGGTGATAAAGTAAGACTCTGTCTCTACAAAATAAAAAATAAATAAATAAATAAATAATAATAATAATAATAAGGTCAACTGATTCTTCTTGTTAAAAAGTAATTGATTTTTACTTCAAAAGCAAAAGATCAAGGTGGGGATAGATAAATGGGGAGATTTTGGTCAAAGAATATAAAGTTCACTGTAGGAGGCCGAGGCCAGGTGGATTGCCTGAGCTCAGAAGTTCAAGATCAGCCTGAGCAAGACAGACCATCTCTACTTAAAATATCCAGACATTGTGACGGGCACCTGTAGTCCCAGCTACTCAGGAGACTGAGGCAAAAGGATTGCTTGAGCCCAAGAGTCTGAGCTTGCTGTGAGCTATGACACCACGGCACCCTACCAAGGGCAACAAAGTGAGACTCTATCTCAAAAAAAAAGTCTCCGTTAGATGGGAGAAATAAGTTCTAGAATCTACTGTCCAGCACATGACCGTAGCTAATTACAATATACTGTATACTTGAAAATTGCTAAGAGAGCAGATTTTTAAAAATCTTTTAACAACAAAATAATAAGTATGCGAGGTCAGGCATATGATAATTGGCTTGATTTAATCATTCCAGTGTACATATGTCCAGGCATCGAATTGTATCCCATAAACAAATATGTTCAATAAAAAGACCAAAAGGGCAAAAGATCAAGAGGTTCACAAATCATTTCATCTTTTCCTTTTTGAATGCTGCAGAAATGTCACCAATCATGAGACCAGCAAGTAAAGAAAAGAACCAGAAAGTTACCTAGTGTTTATCCAACTGTCACCAAAGCCGGTTCTCAACAGTGATGATCAGACACCGTCCCCAACTTTGTGCCCAACTGGTGGTTTGGGTTTTTTTTTTTTTTTTTTTTTTTGCAAATACTATTTTAAATCATTACATTTTATTATTTTAAAATACATGTTTTTAATTTGTTTCTGGGGTGTGATGTGTTTTTGTTTTTGTTTTTTCTTTAAGGTTGGGGCATTTTACCACCTGAATCTATAAAGGCAGTGGCCAGAAGGAATGAACTGATTCAAAGGCATCACACTGCCAGGTAACCTAACAATGTTGTTTTATTTGTTTACTCTTCACTCACTTGGTCATTTATTCCCTTGTCATGTCTAGTTGGTTAAGGATAAAAGCAAGATCAGAAATCACAGCGGCACTAACCCACAGATGGTAATCGTTTATCAATGCTCCATAATTAAGGTGCCCAGCTGTGATTTCTCTGAAATTCCTATTTGCATTTCTATCTTAAATGACTTCAATTTTACCCAAAGATAAGAGCCAATATGCCCACCCGACCTCAGGCTGCGCCCTCAGAGCCCAGACAGCCCGAGACAGCCCACCGCTGGACTCTGGCGGCAGCGTCCAGGGGAGTCCAGCTCCGCAGCAGGTCCAGGGAGAGGAGGCGCCGTCCAGGGGGTGACCGGTCAGCAAAGTGAAGCGAGCAGGACACCGGCAGGTGCCCCCAGCCCCTGACCTGCGTCACCTGGTGCCTTTCTTCCGTCGCACAGAGACAGTTCTGCGAAGTTGCAGAGCCTCTTCCCAGTACCTTAGCTACTCTGAGAATTAATCTCCGGCAGGAAGCTGCCAGCTCCGGGGAACTTCCCTCCCTGTGAGCTGAGACTTCAGACGCCGCCGCCGTCTTACCCCACACTCCTTCCCGGCGGCTCCGGGCAGGTTTCGTGTCCCCTGGACAAAGTTCTGCTGACCGCGAGGGGACACGGGAGAAGCAGAGGCGCTGTTTTGGGGAAGGCGTGGAGGGGAGAGGGGCTCTGATTACATTTCTAGTGGTTTTCTGAGGATGTGTAAGACAGGCGGTTTTGTTTTCAGGACAGAAATGGAAATGTATGCCATTTACCAGCAAAGGAGAATGGAGAAAGTGAATCCCAAGGGACTCGTGGGCCTGGGGGTGCCGATCCTCTGCGACCCCGCAGTCCCCGCGGGCCCAGCCGGCGACCTGCACGTCCACAGAAGCGCCCTGGGGAGCCGCATGCTGGTGGCAACTGGACCACACCTGACCGAGAGCTGGGGACACAAATGCCGTCGACTCAGGAAAGGTGCAGGGAATCTGAAGGTCCTGGACAGCGGTCCCGAGAATTCCAAGAGTCCAGCAGGAGAGCTGCCACGCCGGGCTCACGCGCCTCCCCAGGCAGAGGCCCCGCGCGCGGACGGCGCGGAGACCGCAGCGCGCACCGGCCTGGCGTCGAGCGCGCCCGGGGCCAAGCAGCCCGCGGCCCGGACCGGCGCCTGCGGGGAGCGCGACCCCGCCGGGTGGGAGCCCTGGGGGTGTCGCGCCGCGCCCCCGGACTCGAAGGCCGGAGACGCAGAGAGAGAGGAGCCCTCGGAGCCGGTGTTGGCAGCCTGGGGCCAAAAGCGCGGGGTTTGCGCCCCCGCTCCGCAGTCGCCTCCGCCAGGTGGGTGTGGGCGCCGGCGGCGGACCCTCGGTGGCCGCGGGTCCTTGAGTCTGCTGGTGAGCTGCGGCCGTCACACCTCTTTTTACCCTTCTTTTCCTCAGTCCTGTTTGGAATCCTTTCTTCTTGAAGTCACTTTACATCTTTTCCAATGAGCCATCTTAGTGAGTGAAACTAGTCTGTATTGCTATAGAGAGAAATCTCAACAAAGGCTGGGAAAGTATCAGTGCTTTGGCGGGAAACTACCAGAATTATAAAGTAAATTTTAAATTTAATCTACCGTTAATTGCTTCGACACAAAAAGAGGGGCTTCTTGTTTAAACGGATGAATTCTATCCTCCCTGGTATCTAAGTGCAGGGGGGAAAGGCAGGTAAACAGAAGCATTACCTTTCCGCGTCCGTTGCTGTTGTGATACCGTCTAATCTACGAGTATTAACACACTGCCCCCCGAAAACACACGCTGGCTAGTTTTCCAGCACATCCTTGGATAAAAGTATTTGAAAGCACAGGCACCACACCAACCTCCTCCCTGCAGCGTTATCTGCTTGCCATTTGGGTGAAGAGACCTAAAGAGCCTGAAATCACATAATAGAACACAGAAGCATTAATCAGGAGAATTAACTCCGCAGGCCGTTGCGATCTGAGAAAAACAGGAAATCCAGAACCTCTTTGCTTAAATGTAGGGCTATCATTATGGAGCCTTTCAGCTCTAAACTTCCTCTTTTCCCTGGAAGTGTTAGACCACAAAATAATTTCCTTTCCATTTCAAAGGGCCTGGTGCACTGGTCACAGCTGGGGGAAACCTTTCCCTGGATGAAGATATTCAGAAGTGGACAGTGGAGGACGTATGTGGCTTCATCAGTGCCCTCCCGGGCTGTGCAGACTGTGCTCAGGTGACTGGATATTTAAGTATTTTCATAAAAGTAAGACTGTTTGAAATGTATTTCATATATCATGAGTTTTGTCAAGCTTGCAGTTTTCCCCTAGAGAGGATTCCTTCCACCCTGCCCTTTTGATACCGGTCTCCCCTGGGACAAGTGCCTCTGACTGGTGGAGCTTGGGTCAGCCCAACGTAGGGGAGGCTGGGGGAGCCAGTATCTGGCTTTACTTTCTGTCCCATCAAGTCTTCTAAAAAGTGGGAATTCTCCCCAAAATTAGAAGGAAATTCCGAGGCTAAACATCCAAACACAATGAAAATGTCACTAAATCCCCTCCTCGTCCCCACAGCAAGCATTTTTTGAGCACATACTCTGTACTGGGAGCTGTGGAGTTGCTTGAATAGCAGAAGTATATACTGCATTCTAACAGGACAAGAACCCAACAGGTCTGAAAAGTAGGGAATTATTTGTAAATTCTGTAGTTATGTTGGGACCATATATTTATTGTTTCTTCTATCTCAGTGCTTGAAATTGGTCTGTCTGAGAGATCTAGTTCTTCTTAGATAAGTCTAGGAAGAGAGTGTGATTCTAGGTAGTGGTGCATTTCCTCCACATTGTCAAATTTCTGGGCATAGAGTTTCCTGTGGGTACTCAGAGATGATCTCTTGTATCTCTGAGGCATCTGTTGTTATTTCCCCCTCTTGTTTCTGATTGAGGGTTTACTTTTCTGTTTCTAGTTAAC
>CAUYRH010041056.1:0-17873 GCA_963574655.1 Perodicticus potto
TGTACATATTCCAAAATTTATTGATCCATTTGTGGGTCAATGGGCACTTGTGTTGAGGTTTTTGTTTCTGTGTCTCGGCTATGTCTGTCTTCTATCTCGTGTTCTGTGAGTTAGTTTGTAGCAATGAAATACTGATTGTTCTACTCAAGTGCGATTGATGTGGCAAACCCTGTTTAAAAAAAAGAAAAGGCTGAGCAATGGACAACAGACCCTGTCATCTCCAGCCAGTCTCTTGTCAGACCAACTCCTCTCAAAATATCCCTTTAATTAACTAATTTAAAAATCTCCATTTTCTGACTCTTGACAGTGCCCACTGCCTCTACTTCCTGTCTTTTAATTTGGTTTCACTTTACTATTTATATAGTTCTTAACTTTTTGAGAATCTAACCCTCCTCCTGGCCTTTGTAATTTCTATTCATTCTCCTTTATCCAGCTCAAGTAGCCCTTCCTTTGAACTGGCGATGCTAGGCTGGTTTTGGTAATCTTTGGTGCGCCTATAAAAATCTTATGTCAGGTGACTCTCGAATTTTGGTGTCCATTGGAATCACTTGGGAAACCTTAAATACAGAATCTTTAGGTCCTCTGCCAGGCTACACAAATCAGAATCTTTGGATATAGGGTAAAGAATTTCATTTGAAACAATTGCCTTGTGATTCTGGTGTACATAAATGATTCAGGACACACTTTTGTGGTTATCATATTTATTGGAATTATTTCCATATATATCTGTTTCTGCCTCAATTGAAAATTCTTTTGGGGAAGAGTTAGTATTTTGGTCACGTTTTTCAGTGTCCTTGGTATCTATTTCAAAATCTGGAACATATCACATGCTAGTATATGTTCAATTAGTTAAAGAATTCTTTACATGACAATAGTCAAAGTGAGGGAAATGACTACCCCACTGGTTTAGGATGTGATTGTTACTCTCTACCTGAGTAGGCACCATTTTATTTTTGGTTCTCACAGATAAGCTATTTTAGAAGTGTGGCTATTCCTGACTATAATTCATCAATCACTATCAGATAAGTAACAGTATGTATTGGTCGCTGTCTAGCTTCTACAAAGAAAAGAAACTACAAAATTTATTGCTCTTTCTTTCTTTCTTTTTTTTTTTTTTTTTCTCCCCCATCTTGGGCTCTTCTTTACAGGGAAGGGTGTTAGATTCTGGGTATTGTTCCTTCTTTTTTCCTAATTCTTTCCTGGTGAGTGACAATTTGCTGTCATAATATAATTTTAAATCAACTGTGAGGTATAACATGCATAAAGTAAAATATATTTATTCAAAGTATATAGTTTAGGCCAGGCAAATAGCTTGCACCTGTAATCCTAGTGCTTTGCGAGGCCAAGATGGGTGGATTGCTTGAGGCCAGTAGTTACAGACCAAACTGGGCATCGTAGCAAAACTCTTGTCTCTACAAAAAGAAAAAAAAAAATTAGCCAGGCAAGATGGCAGCTGCCCTGTAGTCCTAGCTACTTGGGAGGCTGAGGCAGGAGGATGGCTTGAGGTTCAAGGAATTCCAGGCTAGAGTGAGCTGTGATGATGCCACTACACTCCAGCCTGGGTGACAAGAACTGAAGTGCAGTGGCATCTTTTATCTAAAAAAAATTTTTTTAAAGTGCCTAAAGTATATAGTTCAATGAATTTGAACAATTATCTATGCCCATATAAGTCCTGCCAGAGTCAAGATAGAGGACATTTCCATAACCCTCATCATTTTCTCCTGATCTTTTATAACATTTTTCTCTCCTACTTTCTTGGCCCCTGGAAAACACTTATTTTCTGTTGCCATAGATTAGTTTTGTATAATTTCATACAAATGGAATTATAATTTCATATAAATGGAATCATGCAATTTTTACTCTTTTATATTTGCTTCTATCTCTCAGATCCTAGTTTTAAGGTTCATTTCTGGTGATGTATTCATCAATAGTCTATTCCATTTTATTATTGAGTAATATTTCATAACATGTATACGTCACAGCCTTTTTATTCATCTGTTGTTCACATTTGAGTTTTTCCCAGGTTATGGGAATTATGTGTAAAGCTGCTATGAACATTTATGTTTATGTCTTTGGGTGGGCATGTGTTTTTGTCTTAGGTAATTACCTGGGAGCTGATTTGCTGAGTAGATGCATATTTAACTTTATAAGAAATTGTCAAACTGATTTCCAAAGTAGTTGAGCCATTTTATCTTCCTGTTAGCAATGTATGAGAGTTCCAGTTTTTCCAGATACCTCCCAACACTTGGAATTGCCAATCTTTATAATTTTAGTCATTCCAGTGGATGTATAATGATATTTTATGATGATTTTATTCTGCATTTTTCTTTTGTCTAATGTTGTACATCTTTTCATGTGCTTGTTGATCGTTTATAGACCTTTTTAAGAGGATTGTTTCAATCGTTTGTACATTGAAAAACATACTCAATTTAATAATCTTATGAGTTTTAGGAATTCTTTACATATCAGCAATATATAATTTGTTTCTAGTTTAAAAGAGCTATTTTTTTCTGTTCAGTTAAAGCAGACAAGTTCTTGATTTAATATAGTAGTTCCTGTACTTCTGGCTTATATCTAACTCAAACACTTACTTAACTTAGCCAGCTGGAAAATTGTTATTAGGCCATAAATTCCTATACACTTCTTGATAATTGCCTATTACTTTTGTGAAAGACTAGAACTTGTGATAAATATGGGTTAGTAATGTTATCAAGAGAAATATGACAATGAGTAGCTTACACAAGCTGACTCTCCAGCATGACTTGAATAATTTGATAAGCAATCAGTATAGCAAAAAGAAATGAAATTTGATTATCAAAAGCTAGATAGTACATGATGGTATGCAGTTAAGTTGGCAAATAACATGGTAATATTGAAGCGTATGTCAAAACAAGTGCACATGAACCTGGGGGAAGGAGCATCTTGGTCCATCCTCTGAGAGGGCAAACTGAAGTCACTTTAATGTCTCAGATTCTCATTGATTAGGTCTATGTACAGCAGATTTTTGATATTAATGGCAGTTATGTCCTATAAAGTCACTGCAAGTACTGAACTAATTCCTGGGGAAATACATAAATTGAAGGTAATCTTTAATTTTCAAAACAACTCATGCTGCTACATTCTGTTCTCTTTATTTTACAAGAGATAAAATAGATGGAGAAGTGCTAAGTGCATGCCTGGGTCTACCATACCAGCAGGTAGCAGAGTTGAGATTTAGACCCCATCCTCCTGGCCCCAGAGCTGGAGCTTCTTATATTGCACTGAACCATCTGTATCCTCTGTTCATCTCTGTGTGAGAACAGAAACAAGAAGCCAGAATGTTGTGGTATTTGACTGTAGCTGAGAACCAGCGCTTTGGGAAAGTCAAATTTTTTGCTACTCTGCCTGATCCTTTACAACATTTTTCTCTGATTGATGATTGATTTTGGGGGTTACAAATACATTTTAGGAAGTAAATGAATTCACAGATCATTAGAATTGATTTTATCTTATAAGAACACAACAGTACATACTCAGGCATATGGAATCACATGCAGCCTCCGAAAGGGTACAAGAGGGGGCAGGCTGGATGGTACCAAGCATTGGCCTCTGGGCTTTTTTCACTCTGTCTCTAAATTGGACACCATGTCTCTAGTTTTGTCTATCTAGATGGTTTACTTTTTTATGTATTAAAGTGAAGCAATCATTGTCTAACAGAGCTGGATCATGTAAACATCTAATCATTTACTCATCCACATTATAGTCTCACATCCCAAATTAAACAAATGCTGATAGATTTGATTAGTTATATTAATAAAATCTGAACCGGAAAGCATAGAAGAGTTTCACTTGCTATGCTATCTTTGCTTTTCTCATTTCTTCATTTGTGGTCTTCAAAGGTCTGTATAAGATGATTTGAGCTATTTCCATAGCTCAGTCTGAGAGATGAAGTAATGACATTTGGCAGGAACATTAAAGCTATACTAACTTCATGTAACTATTGAAATCAGAATATTATCCCAGACAACTTGGACCTGCAAAGCATTGAAAGAACTCGGCAAATCACAAAATTGGAGCAGGTGAAAAATTCTCAAGGTGGAAAATCATTTAGATATAAAATATGTTGCCTTAGGTTGTTCCCCTCGGCCTTAACATTTATGGAAAAGATAATTATTTGGAGCAAGCTTTTTTTTTTTTTTTCACTGTTTTGATTCTTTGTAATGCTGACTAATTTGTTTTATGATACAAATATTTTAATGTTTACTCAACAGCAAAAAGATTTTTATGAGTAATTTTTCTTCATCTTAATTTAGGGCTTATATTTTGAAACGGAATTAATTTTACTAATTTTATCTTCTAACAAACATGTATTTTAAAATATATTTATGTTTATAATTTATGTTCTATAATAAGCTTATATGTTTTGGGATTTGAAATGTATCCAAAATTTAATTTTTGGTTTGCTTATAAAATCCATATAGTTCAAAATAAAGAGAAAATATTTTAAAGGGTTGTTTTGCTTAGGTACTGCAATCTTCATTTGATTGGGAATACTTAGCTATCTATTGGATCTTGCTAGCTCTGGAACTTTTGTTTACTATTTAAATAAAAATGATTGTATTGAGGACTTTGAAGCTACTTCTGTACAACTGACATAAAATATGTGTGAGGACTAGAATAAATTAGTTATCAAATGAATGAATGAATAGATAAATAAATGACTGTTGTAGCCAGGTGTTGTGGCAGGTGCCTGTAGTCCCAGCTACATGGGAGGTTGAGTCAAGAGAATTGCTTGAGCCCAAGAGTTTGAGGTTGCTGTGAGCTATGACACCATGACACTCTACTGAGGGTGACAAAGTGAGACTTTGTCTCAAAAAAAAAAAAAAGACTATTGGCTCATTGTTTTAAAACATTTCCATGTCCATGTATAAATCATAGGTAATAAAATGCCATTTTTTAAACCTGAAGGTTGACTAATACAATTTGAAATTTAATTTAGTAAATATTTATTTAGTGTTTTAAGGGCCATTTCTAGGAATTAGAGATATGAGCATTAATAATGTGCTATCTCTGGTTTTCAGAGGTTCATAGTCCAGGCAGAGCACTGTAAAAACAGTACTATAAAGTAGGGTAAGTGTTCTGTTAGTGTCTCACACACAAAATGCATCTGTTCTAAGTTATCACAGCAGCTAAAAATACAAGTTTTACAGAGAAGAACTTTTAAAATTCATGAGACATAGAATGGAGAGATGCTATGTATGGGGGAAAGGCACTTTAGGCAAAAGGAATAGCACTCAAAAAAGCATGAAGGTATAAACAATGTTGTGTTTGGGATTATGGCATTGTAACGTAGAGTATGTGTCTTAGCTCAGTTTGTGATAACAATACCGCATACTGTATTTAAGTACTATATACTTAAACTACAAATACCCATTTCTCACAGCTCTGGAGGCTGGGAAATCCAAGATGAAGGTGTTAGATGATGGGGTGTCGGGTGAGGGCTCATTTCATGGCATATAGACAGTTGCTGTATTTTCACACGGCTAAGACACACATACAAACAGAATCTTTTTTCATATCTCATCTTATAATGGCATTAATCCCAACATGAAGGCTCCATCATGACCTACTTAGTTGTTACACCATCTACAATGCCATTATAATGGGAATTAGGGTTTAAACATATGAAGTCTGGGGAGACACAACATTCATTGAATAGCAGTAAGATACGTGGGGCAGGGTTTAGAGTTGGAAAAAAGTAAGTTGGGGTAAAATTAAAGGTGGTGTTGACAGCTAAGTTTAGAAGTATAGATATAATATAAAGCAACATGAAGACTTAAAAGGTCTTAAAATTACAATGTATTAAATAATATTTGCGCTTAAGGAAGACAGTTTTGGCGATGTTATACAGAATGTATTAAAAAGAGTTAAGGCTGAGACAGAGGTTCCCGGAGGACAATCTGCTCAGAGCAGGCAAAGAAGCCCTGTGCCCCTTCCCATTTGCCTTACTCTATGCATTTTCTCATCTGTATCCTTTGTAATATTTATAAAAAAAAAAAAAAGAGTTAAGGCTGGGATAGAGAGACCAATTAGGAAGCCATTACATTGGTCTCAGTAAGAGAGTGAGGGCCTGAGCTAGGCTTATTGGAGAGGAAACACAGAAGAGGGTATATATTGAAGAGATATTATTAAGATAAAATTATCTGGGTACAAGGCCAGGTGCAGTGGCTCATGTCTGCAATCCCAACTCTTTGGGAGACTTAGATGAGAGAGTTGCTTGAGGCCAGGGGTTTGAGACCAGCCTGAGCAACACAACAACGTTACTTCTACTAAAAGTAGATAAAAGTATGTGCTAAATCTGTAGGTTGCTTTGGGTAGTATGAACATTTTAACAATGTTGATTCTTCAAAACCACGAGCTTGGTATGTTTTTCCATTTGTTAACATCTTCTGCTATTTCTTTTCTCAGGGTTTCATAGTTATCTTTATAAAGCTCTTTCACATCCTTTGTTAGATATATTCCCAGATATTTCATCTTCTTTGGCACCACTGTAAAGGGAATAGAATCATTGACTATATTTTCGGCTTGACTTTTTTTGGTATATATAAAAGCTACTGGTTTGTAAGCATTGATTTTGTATCCTGAGACACTGCTATGCTCCTTTATCACTTCTAAGAATTTAGTAGCTGAGTCCCTTTTATAAGATCATGTCATTAGCAAAGAGCGAGGGTTTGACCACCTCTTTCTCCATTTGAATACCCTTGATCCCCTTCTCTTGACTGATTGCGATTTCCATCAAAGCACCAATATCATACTTTAAAAAACTTGAAAAAATAACACTTCAGTTAATACTTCAGTTTATATGGAAACAGAAAAAACCCTAAATAGCCAATACAATACTTAGAAATAAGAACAAATCTGGAGGCACCACACTACCAGACTTCAGGTTATATACTACAAATCTAGGGATCAAAACAGCAAGATATGGGCACAAAAATGGAGATATAGATATATGGAATAGAATAGAGAATCTAGAGATGAACTCAGCCACATACCATCATTTGATTTTTGATAAGTCTAACAACATTCATCAGGGAAAAGATTCCCTATTTAACAAATGGTGCTGGGAGAACTGGCTAGTAACCTGTAGAAGACTGAAACTGGACTCACACCTCTCACCACTAACAAAAATACATTCTCACTGGATAAAAGAGTTAAATTTAAGATATTAAACTATAAACATACTAGAAGAGAGTGCAGATAAAATGCTTGAAAATATTGGACAGGATAAATATTTTACAAGGAAGACCTTCCTTGGCAATTGAAGCAACACCAAAAATAAATTACTGGGATTTGATCAAGCTAAAAGGCTTCTGTACAACTAAAGCAAATAGACATCCTTCAGAATAGGAGAAGAGTTTTGCATGTTATGATTCTGACAAAGTTCTGATAGCTAGAATCGACAGAGAAATATTTTACAAGGAAGACCTTCCTTGGTAATTGAAGCATCACCAAAAATAAATTACTGGGATTTGATCAAGCTAAAAAGCTTCTGTACAACTCAAGCAAAAAGACATCCTTCAAAATAGGAGAAGAGTTTTGCATGTTATGATTCTGACAAAGGTCTGATAGCTAGAATCTACAGAGAACTCAAATTAATCAATAAGAAAAGAACAAACAATCCCATTTCTTTGTGGGCAAGAGACTTGAATAGAAACTCCTCTTTAGATGACAAAGTAATGGCCAACAAACACATGAAAAAATGATCATCTTTAATCATCAGAAAAATGCAAATCAAACTACATTGAGATATAACCTACCTCCAGTAAGATTAGCCTACATCACAAAATCCCAAGACTGCAGATCTTGGCATGGATGTGGAGAGAAGAACTTCTACACTGCTGGTGGGATTGCAAACTAATACAACCTTTATGGAAAGAAGTATGGAAAATCCTTAAGGAATTAAAAGTTGACCTTCCATTCAATCCCACAATTCCATTACTAGGTATTTACTCAGAAGAAGAAAAATTACTTTACCACAAAGACATTTACACCAGAATGTTTATTGTAGCCCAATTCATAATTGCCAAGTCGTGGAAGCAGCCCAAATGCCCATTAATCCATAAATGGATTAACAAATTGTACGTATACTGTGGAATACTACTATTCAGCCATTAAAAACAATACTACACTTGAACTTAGCCAAAAGGCCGAGAAGCGATCAGCCATTAAAAAAGATAGAGACTTTACATCTTTTATGTTTACGTGGATGGAGTTGGAATATATCCTTCTTAGTAAAGTATTTCAAGAATGGAAAAAAGTATCCAATGTACTCAATACTATTATGAAACCAATATGTAAACACTTACACATTCATATGAATGATAAAACACATATATAGTCTAGTAAGAGGGAGGAGAGACGAAGGAGAGGGGAGAGAAGTGGGGAGGGCAATTGGTGGAAGGAGGGAGGGCATTTGGTGGGATATTGCCTAATGTGCAAGGTACACTTCAAATAACTAATAGTAAATTGAAAATGTCTTACCACAAAAACTAAATAAGTGAGATGATGTTTACGTTAATCAGTTTGATTTAAGCATTTCACGTTGTACATCAAATCATCACATTGTACCCCATAAATGTATGCAGTTATGATTTAATAAAAAACTTAAATTAAAAAATGAAATAAACAAAAAAAACATTGCATCTCTCCACAGGAGGTTAAAGAAATATTAGCCAAAAGTGATGGTACATGCTTATTGTACTAGCTACTTGGTAGGCTGAGGCAGGAGGATCCCTTGAGCTCAGGAGTTTGAGGATATAGTGAAGTATGATCTGGCTTATGTACTCCTGCTTGGGGACAGAATGAGATACTATTTCTAAAAAAAAATTGTCTGGAGATGATGTCACACAGTAATGAGGGAGACTGATGAGTCAGGAAATGTTTGAGAAAGCATCCTCGAAAGAGTGGAGAGGGAAAAAGTCACTTCACTGAATGTGGTCAAGAAGAGGCAGGAATGCATTTTTTTGTTTGTTTTTTTTAAAGAATAACAAGGTATGTATTTATTTTTATGTTTATAGACTTATTTACTTATTTTTAAAGATTGAGGCAAAAATGCATACAGGGAGATTGACTAGAAGACACAGAGTAGGGAGACATCATATATCCCTACTTGGTCACTTGTTTGCTGTAGATTAGTCCAGTCAACACAGAAGGAATGTCACAATGTATGAGAGACAGTGTAGAGTGATTTCTTGATTTGTGCATATAGCACACATATTTCTGCTTTATTTTTGTCATGGTTATTGACCTTTATTTAAAAAAATACATCATTTAAAAATGTTTCTCTTATTTATTTTAATTATTTGCTTTATTTTAATAGATTTAGAGAGTACAGTTTGAATTCTGGTACATGTGTATATTTTATAGTGGTAGAGTTTCTGGGTTTCTGGTGTAAGCATCACTCGAGTAATGTACATTTGTACTTGCTAGGTAAATTTTCATCCCTCCCAACCTCCTCCCTGGTGAGTCTCCAATATCCATTATATACCACTGTGTATACCTTTGTGTAGCAATAGTTCAGCTGCCATTTGTAAGTGAGAATATGTGGCATTGATTTTTCATTCCTGAGTTATTTCACCTAGGATAATTTCCTCTAGATCTATGTAAGTTGCTATGAAAGATTGTGTTTTACTTTCCTACCACTGAGTAGTACTCCATGGTATGTGTATACCATGTTTTCTTTATCTACTCATTAGCTGATGGACTTTAGGTTACTTCCATATCTTTGAGATTCTGAATTATGCTGTGATAAACATGTGAGTGTAAGTATCTTTTTGATATAATGAATTATTTTCCTCTGGATAGATACCCAGTAGTGGGATTGCAGGATCGAATGGTAGATCAGCTTTTAGTTCTTTGAAAAATCTCCATACCGATCTTCATAAAGATAGTACTGATTTAGAGTCCCACCAACAGTGTGTAAGTGTTCCCTTTTCACGACATCTGAGCCAACATTTATTATTTGTTTACTTTTTAGTAATGGCTGTTCTAAGTTGACTAAGATGGTATCTCATTGTGGTTTTAATTTGCATTTCCTTGATAATTAGTGATATTCAGCAGTTTTTCATAGAGGGTTTTTTTTTTTGGTCACGTGATATCTTTTTTTGGCAAAATTCCTGTTCATGTCATTTGTCTTTTTATTTTTTAAAAATTATTATTATTTTTTATTAAATCATAACTTTGTACATTGATGCATTTATGGGGTTCAGTGTACTGCTTTGATATACAATGTGAAATGCTTACATTGAACTAAGTAACACATCCATCCCAATTATACTCATTTCTTAGTAGTTTTGAAATGTACCACTGCATCATGTACGTTAGGTGCAGTCCCCCAAATGCCCTCCTCCCACATCTCCCCGCCCCTCCCTCTCCTTTTCTCTTCTACTTTCTGGACTATAGTTATGTTTTGCCATTCATATGAATGTGTAGGTGATTATATATTAATTTCATAGGAGTATTGAGCACATTGTATACTTTTTTCCCTATTCTTGAGATACTTTACTAAGAATATGTTCCAGCTCTATCCAGGTAAACATATAAGATGTGAAGTCTCTGTCTGTTTTTATGGCTGCATATATACCACAATTTGTTAATCCATTCATGGGTCTATGAGCACTTGAGTTGCTTCCATATCTTGGCAATTATGAATTGGGCTGCAATTAACATTCTGGTGAAAATGTGTTTGTTGTACAATAATTTTTGATCATTTGGGTATATACCTAGTAGAGGAACTACGGGATCGAACAGTAGGTCTACTTTGAGTTCTTTGAGTGTTCTCCAAACTTCTTTCCAAAAAAGGTTGTATTGGCTTGCATTCCCGCCAGCAGTGTACAAGTATTCCTTTCTCTCTGCATCCATGCCAATATCTGTAGTTTTGGGATTTTGTAATGGGCTAATATTACTGGAGTTAGATGATATCTCAACGTGGTTTTGATTTGCATTTCTCTGATGATTAAGGATGATGAGCATTTTTTCATGTGTTTGTAGGTCACGTGCCTGTCTTCATCAGAGAAGTTTCTGTTCAAGTCTCTTCCCCACATAGAAATGGGGTTATTTGTTCTTTTCTTATTGACTAGCTTGAGATTCTAGTTATCAGACCTTTGTTGGAAGCATAACCTGCAATAATCTTCTCCCATTCTGAAGGTTGTCTATTTACTTTACTTACTGTGTTCTTGGCTGTGCAAAACTTGTTCTTTTTTGTTGTTGTTGTTAATTTCAGGTTAATGTGAGGGTACAAACAACCAGATCCCAATGAATTTGTTTGGTAGAGTCCATCTTATAGTTAGTTGTGTCCTGCACCCAAAAGGTGTGTTATATACCTCTATGTTGTACCCAGTAAGTGGGAGCACACCAATCAACCCCTCCTCCCCTTTACCTCCTCCCTCATTCCCCCTACCTCCAACTAGAATTGAATTGAATTTTACTCCTATGTGGGCATGAAATAGATTGCCTGCTGGCTTCATATTAGTATTGAGTACATTAGATATTTGCTTTCTATTCTTGTAATAGTTTACTAAGAAGAATGTGTTTCAACTCCATCCAGGTTAATACAAAAGATGTAAAGTCACCATCATTTTATGGCTGAATAATATTTCTTGGAATACATATACTACAGTTTGTTAATCCATTTCTAAGTTGATGGGCATTTAGGTTGTTTCCACATCTTGGCAGTTGTAAATTGAGCTTCAATAAACAATCTAATTGCTTTTTTCTTACTGTGTTAAGTTCATTGTAGATTTTGGATATTAGTCCTTCCTCAGACACTTATTTTGAGAATATTTCTTGCATTCTTTAGCTTTATAGAAGCTTTTTAGTTTAAGCCCATTTATCTATTCTTGTTTTTATTGTGTTGGCCTTTGGGGTTTTAGTCATCCAGTGTCCAGAAGAATTTTTTTCTAGGTTTTCTTCTAAGACTTTTATTGTTTCAGGTCATACATTTAAGTCTTTAATCCATTCTGAGTTAATCTTTCTCTATAGTGGGAGATAGGTATCTATATTCATTCTTTTACATGTGGCTCTCCAATTTTCCCAGCACCATTTATTGAATAGGGGACTTTCTCCATCACTCTGAAAGAAAGTGATCTTTTGCAAAGATCAGATGGTTGTAGGTGTGTGGTTTTATTTCTGGGTTCCTTATTTTGTTTCATTGATCTATGTGTCTATTTTTATACCAAATCATGCTGTTTTTGTTACTATGACCTTTTAATATAATTTAAAGTCAGGTAATGTAATGCCTTGAGATCTGTTCTTTTTTACTTAGGATTGTTTTGCTATTAAGGCTCTTTTTTGATTCCATATGAATTTTTTTTTTTTCCCTGTGCCTTGGGTAGAGTGCTGTGGCATCAACCTCACTCACAGCAGCCTCAAACTCTTGGGCAAATCCCTTTGCCTCAGCCTCCTGAGTAGCTGGGACTACAAGTGAGCATTTTAATTTTTTTCCTAATTCTGTGCAAAATGACATTGGTATTTTGGTAGGGATTGCATTTGAAAATGCAGATCGCATGGCAAGTATAGCTGTATTGATTCTTCTGATCCATGAGAATGGGATATTTTTCCACTTGTTTATGTCATCTATGATGATTTCTTTCAGCAGTTATTTTTAGTTCTCCTTGTAGAGATAGTTTACCTCCTTGATTAAGTTTATTTTTAGGTAATTTTTTTTTGCAGTTATTGTAAATGGAATTGAGTTTTTGGTTTTCTTCTCAGCTTGGTCATTATTGGTGTATAGAACTGCTATAAATTTTTATAATTTGATTTTATAATCTGAAACTTTGCTGAATTTATTTATCAAATCTAGGAATTGTTTTCAGGAGTGCTTTGGGTTTTCTGGTAGAAGTTCATATCACCAATAAAAAGAATTAACATGGCTTACTGTTTTCCAATTTGGATGCCCTTTATCTTTTTTCTTTGCATGAATGCTCTGGCTACAACTTCAGAATTATGCTGACTAGAAGTGGTGAAAGTGAGCATCCTTGTTTTGCTCCAGTTCTTAGAGGGAATGCTTTCAACTTTATCTCATTCATTATGAGGTTGGTTGTGGGTTTGTCACATGAGGCTCTTATTATTTTGAGGTATGTTCCTTCTATGCTGAGTATTTTGACATATTTTTCATGAAAGGATACTAACTTTCATTGAATGCTTTTTCTGCATCTATTGAGATGATCATAGAGTTTTTCTTTTTAATTCTGTTTATGTGCTGAATCACATTTATTGATTTGTGTGTGTGTTGAACCATCCTTGCATCTATGGAATGAAACTCACTTGTTCATGGTGGATTCTTTTTGATTATCTTCTGGTTACCAGTTGGCTAGACGTTCCTTGAATATTTTGTGTGTCTATGTTTATCAGAGATATAGGCCTGTAGTTTTCTTTTTCTGTTGCATCCTTTCCTGGCTAAGGGATAAGGATAACACCAGCTTTGCAGACTGAGTCAAATCCTAATCTTCCTTCTTAGTCTTTTGGAGGAGACAGTTTCACCAGGATTGGCACCAGCTCTTTTTTGTATGTCTGATAGAATTAAGATTGAAATCCATTTGGTCTGGGATTTTTATTATTAGAGATGTTTTTATTACTGATATACTCTCACTAATTATTATTATTTTATTTAGGAGTTATATTTCTTTCTGGTTAAATCTCAAGAAGTGGTGTGCTTTCAGGAATTCATCCATTTCCTCAAAGCTTCTAGTTTGCTAGTGTATTTTTACTTTTCATAGTAGTCTGTGATGATATTTTGTTTTTCTGTGATTTCAGTTGTAGTGTATTGTTTCTGTTTTTTAGTTGTGTGCATTTGGATATTTTCTCTCATTTTGTTGGTTATGCTAGTGGTTTATCAATTTTGTTTATTTTTTCAAAGAGCCAATTTTCATTTTATTCAAACATTTTTTGGTATCTATTTAGTTCTACTCTGATCTTTTAAAATTTATTTTCTTTTACTAATTTTTAGGTTTTCTTTTTTTTATTGTAATTGTTGTTGTTTAGTAGGCCCAGGCTGGGCTTGAACCTGCTATCCCCTGTGTGTGTGGCTGGTGCTGTAACCACTGAGCTACAGGAGCCTAATTTTTAGTTTGGTTTGTTCTTGTTTTTCTTTTTCCTTGAAATGAAATGGAAAGTTGTTAATCTTTAATCTTTTTACTTTTGTGATATAGGTTTTTAGTTTCTCTCAGCATTGCTTTATATATCACACAGGTTTTGGTATGTTGTATTTTCATTTTAATTCATTTGGAAAAAATGGTTAATTTTCATCGTTTTTCCTCATTGACCCAGTGATTATTCAGGAGGTCATCATTTAATTTACATATATTTGTGTAGTTTTGGAAGTTTCTCTTTATATGTTGATTTTGAGCCTTATTTCACTGTGGTCTGAGAAATCACTTGATATGGTTTAAACTTTTTAAAATTGTTAACATTCATTTTGTGGCCTATAATGTGATCTAACTTGGAGATTGTTCCAGGTTCTGATGAAAAGGATATATATATTATAGTTTTTTTTTTTGTGGAATGTTATATAAATGTGTGTTAAGTTTATTTGGTCTAAAGTCAAATTTAAGTCCAATGTTTCTTTGTTACTTTTCTGTCTCAGTGATACATCTAGTGTTGTACATTTTGGGTGCTGAAGTCCTCCCATTATTATTATGTTGCTGTCTGTTATCTTCTTTTAGATCTAGGAGTATTTGTTTTGTGAATCTCATGTTCCAATGTTTGGTGTGTATATATTTAGGATAATTACATCCTCTTGCTTGATTGATCAGTTTATCATTATATAATGACATTTTTTTCTTTTACTGTTTTTGATTTAAAGTCTGTTTCTGTTTTATCTGAATAAGTATAGCTACTCCTAATTGTTTTTGATTTCCATTTGAATGGAATGTCTTTTCACACACACTTATTTTCAGTATATAGGTATCTTTATTGATTATGGTAAATTTCCTGTAAGCAGCATATAATCAGATCTTGTTTTTTATCCATTCTTCCAGTCTATGGCTTTCAAGTGTATCTGTATCTTTTATGCCATTTATATTCAAGGTTAGTATTGATATGTGAGGCTTTGTTCTTGTCATAGTTGTTAGTTTGTAAATTCTTTCTTTCTTTTTCTATTTTTTGTCTTTGTGGTTTGCTGAACTTCTGTCATGTTGCCATTCAAGTTCTTTTTCTTTGTCCTTTGTGCTGTTGTCTTATAAGTCCTGTGAGTTTTATATTTTTCTGTGTTTTCATGACAGTGTATATTGACTTTTTTGTTTGCACATTTAAAGCCCCTTTGAGCATTTCTTGCAGTGCAGGTTAGTGGTGATGAATTCTCTTAGTA
The DNA here is from genome assembly GCA_963574655.1 of Perodicticus potto. Lineage (NCBI taxonomy): Eukaryota > Metazoa > Chordata > Mammalia > Primates > Lorisidae > Perodicticus > Perodicticus potto. The sequence goes on from CAUYRH010041056.1 coordinate 15,347, forward strand.
TTTGCTTCTCTGAGAAAGACGTTATTTATCCTTCGTTTATGAAGCTTATTTCGGCAGGATAAATGATTCTTGACTTAGGAGGATGTTGTTTGTTTGTTTTTAGCACTTTGAAAATGATATTCCATTCTTTTTTGCCCTGTATGTTTTCTGCCGAGGTCTACTGTTAGTGTGATGGGGTTTCCCAAGTGATCTGTATTGGTGTTATTGGTAGCTGCAATGGATTAGGTAAGCTACTCACAGCTACCTATGACAGAACAATGATTATTTTCCTAAGTATGCTTAAGAGAGCTTGGTCTTTGTCCCTTTCCTGCTAGGTGGCAGCTTCAGCCATGTCACCTTTAACTTGGGGCAGGGCTGGGCCAAACTTTAAATTCTCAAAATGGTGCTGGTTGTGGATTTGCTATCAAAAAAGGTGAGGCCCCTTTCTGGCAAATAGCACAGGTAAGATACTATGGGAAGTGTGGTCCATTCACGTCTCAATCTCACAGGAGGCTGTAGCAAGGCAGTGCAATTTTCCTAGTGTGTGTAAGAGAGCTTGGGCTTCCCTGTTTCCCCTCAACTGGGTGGAGCTATAGCAGCATCAGACTGAACTAAGCCCAAGGGCAGAATGCTGCCTGGATTTAAATCCCCAAACTGGCACCACTGGCTGTGATTAGAGAGGGTGGGACCCCTTTTAGACAACAGTTTTGGCAAGATTCCGAAGGGAGTATCCTCTGCTTGCAACTTGACCTTTCAGAAATTGGTAGAAATTGTGCTAGATGTACACAGGACAGCTTGGGCTTCCTGTAGGGCTGCAGCTGTGCCCAAACTTAGCCCAAGGGAAGGTCAATTCCCAGCTTTAAACTCCCACAATGGCATCTTGAGCCCACCCATGACCAGAGCAAGTGGGGCCTTTCTCATGCAGGCTCTACTGGAAGGAACCTGTGGAGGGTGCAGTTCACTTGAGACTCAGGCCCATAGAAGCGGGCTGTAGGATGGTGGACACTGTCTTACATATGTGCTGGAAAGCCCGTTTTCCCTGCCCTTCTATAGTTAGTCAGGGACTGCTGCCTCATCTGCCCAAACTTAGCCTGAGGGCAGCCCACTGTTGAACTCTCAAAACGATGCCTTGGAATCGCAGTTAGAAAGGCTGGAGTCCAACCTGGGTGCATAGCCTGGGTGAGAAACTGGTAAGTGGTGTCTGCTCATGGCTCAGTCTCAACAGCAGCCCACAGCAAGGTGGTAGGGACCTCTTCCACCTTGTATGGTATGTGGGAGATCCTGAGTTCCTCTTTCTTTCTCAGAGCCACATGGTGGCTGCAGAAGCACCTGAATTTTTCCATATCTGGGCTTTCAGAATAGTGGTTGGCTCAAGTTTCCCTAGGCTCTAGGTTCAGGTGCCTGAGTAGATTCCTCTTCTGAAGCAACATTCTCTGTGCAATCTCTAGAAAGCTTTCTGTGGTTACACTGAGACCTGTGTGGGTTGGGTGGTTCTTTGGAAGCCAAGATCAGAAAAGTTCACCTTGGAGATTGGAGCCATGGGGGTTTCTCTCTTACTCTTGCCCCACATCCAGGAGCTTCTCCTCGCTGTTATCCAGTCCTTAGCTGGGCAAGTTGCTCTGAACTCTCTCCTTACCAACTTTTGGTGTTTACTCTTGCTTCCCTGGTGAATCCTAGCATTCTCTTCTGTATGACCTGTTTGAAATGTGAGAGTCCGTGTACTATTCTGGTTCTTCTCTGCAAAGAGACACATACTACTTGTGTCTGTTCAGCCATCGTTGATTCTCATTTGTTATGCTCTTCTACTAGGTTCCTCTACCTAGTTCTTTTCTATTCCACTTTCTCCCCTCTGAGTTCTCTCCGTAAACTCTGATGAGCATTCCTCTGATTATAGCTAGCTCAAAGAGAAAAAGGGAATTTATTAGGAGGATACAGAGGTGTCTCATGAAACTCAAGAACGGCAGGGACTAGACCCAGGTACTAAAAAGGCAGTAGGAGCCTACTTACTAGAACCTCCTTACTGAGCACCAGTGATGTTCTTCTGTCTTTGTCTTGTGGAATGGATTCCTGGGGTTTGCTAGAGGAAGTGTGGAAGGTGGAATATGTTACACCACATTACCCAAGCTTCACATGTCTGTAATAGGTTTAGTCACATCAAAAGAGTAACTTCTTTTAGTGCCAGTCTTAACTAATTGTCCCAGCTTAGGTCAGGTGCCCAGCCTGCTCCAACCCATGGTGGTTAATTGAATGGGTCCTCTCATACAGGTATGACTTATCAGAGCTCAGCATGTGGACATGTTAGTAAGGCTGAAGGGTAGGTAGGCTGTGTTTTGTACATAAATACTGGGCTGGCAGCACAATGACTTACTAAATGATATAACCCTGGGTGGAGGCTAACCTAACTAACCCTATGCCTAGCTATCATTTCCCATTTAGGTACATTGCATTCCATTACCACTTTATTAGTTATTTAAGTATATATATCCACACATACATATGCACATTGTAGAGCCTCCACAGTTGACCACTCCTTAAGTTGACCCAATTT
>CAUYRH010041058.1:0-53279 GCA_963574655.1 Perodicticus potto
TGTTTATTAGTAATCTAAGGGCTACCATAACCATATGCACATTTAATAATTAAGGACTTGAAATTCTGCTCTCCTAAGTGGGCAAGAGTAGGTCTTACTTTTAATAGAGAAAAAAAAAATTTCCAAACAAGGTGATACATATGTAGTCGACCAGAATCTTTATGATTCATTCTTTTTCTTCTCTTTTAAAAACACATTTTCAGCATGCAATTTTTCTGTTTCCTCAGTAAGTCTGACATTTTCCTTCTTTAGCCGCACTACGTACTGAATCTTCTGATGTAGGTTTCGGTGACCTACCAACTTTCCATTTTCCTCAGCCAGATACTCCACTTGCTTCCTTAACATTTCCATTTCCTGGAATGCTCTCTCTCTTTCTTCATACATTTCTTCTAGCTTTGACCTCAGTTGTTCTTTTTCCTGGAATGCTTTAGACTCCAAAGTTCTGGTTCGCTCAACTTCCTCAGCCACTCTAAGGCAGTCCATCTCTCTGTTGTGAAGGGCACTCTGGACTTCTTCCAGGTCTGCTTTCATTTTCAGCATTTCTTCAACTATTTTACTTTTAGCATGTCTTTCGTTGACAATCTTTTCTTGTTCATTCTTAAGTTGATGATTATCTGGATGATTTTGATGACTATTGTCCTTTTGTCTTTTAAGATCATCCACCTGACTTTGCAGGAGCCAGTTTTTCTCTCGTAACTGCTGAGATTCCAGGCGTAGGTTTTCCATTTCACACAACTGCTCCTTCATTCTGAGGATCTCAGCATTTTTGACTTCTCTATCTTCCTTCAGCATTGTTACAAGGCGTTCCAAAGAAGTCTTAGAGGCTCTTCCGTCTTCTATCTCTTGTTCTTGTGTTTCTAGGAGTTTTGCCAAATGTGTTGGAAAAGGAGGTGGTGATTTAGGACTCTGGGGAGATTCAGCAGCAGAATCCATCACATGCTCTAGCTGTCTCATTTTGAAATTGTATTCATTTTTCCTCTGTTCCACTTCCTCTTTCTTTTGGTTTAGCTTATGCTGAAGTTCCTGGATCAGGGCCTCCTTCTTGGTCAGTTCTTCCTGGGTAGACTGCAGCAGCCCCAAGTGTTTTGTTGAGGCCTCTGTGAGCATGTTCAACTGTTCAGTGGCATGAGCCAGGTCCTCACAGAGCATATCCCTCTCTATATCCTCAGAGAGTATTCTCAGCCTTAGGGTTTCTTGCAGATCCAGTATATCTCCTTCCTGCCTCTTGATCAATGCTTTGCTCTCTTCTTTATTGACCAAAGCAGAGTTGTATTTGCAATTTATGTCCTTCAGTTCTTGTTCCAGGGTGTCTATGATTTCCGTTTTCTTACAGACTGATGTTCTTAGCTCCTGGATCTGATTCATGAGGTCACCCACAACTGCCTTGTCAGAATCTCTAGACTTTTCCAGAGAACTGATCACTTTTTCAGTAGCAAGCAAACTCTCTTCTAATTTCTGTACTTTTGCCATCTGCTGCTCACACTTGGCCATCTCTTTCTGTTTTTCCTGACGTACAGCCTCAAGAACTTTTAAGATTTCTTTAGAACTATTTTCTTTATCTTCTTCAAACTGTAATGATAATTTGTTATTGCGTTCTTTTTCTGCTTCAAAAAGCTCCATCAAATTATTCAGATCAGATTTCAGAGTTTCATTTTCTTTTTTGCAGTTTTGGAGGTTTTTTGAAAGTTGGTCAATTTCAAACTTCATTACTTCTTGTAAGTTGACATACGAATCCTGTAGGCAGGCTTTGTTCTCAAGAAGTTTTTCATTTTCTAATACTTCAAGTAGTCCTGGGTTACAGGTCCATCGGGCAACTTGGTAAGTGGCCTTGGTGTGAGGGAAATGGACTAAAGTGCTGGAGGCTATGCTGACCTCTACACTCCATCTCCTAGGCTGAGTGTCATGGCATCATCAGTTGAGCTCACAGCAACCTCAAACTCCTGGGTTCAAGTCGCTCTTCACAGTTCTTAGTAATAATTTTTTTCAAGCCCATATGTCTGGATATGAAATGGCATACAACTAAATAATCTTCATATTAAAAAGGAACTCATGAAGGTATTAAGCAGAATAAACTGAAAGCACTTAAGATAAAATCTATGGACATTGCTAAAGCAATATTTAAAGGGAGATTTATACATTTAAATAAATGTATTGGGAATCAATAAAGATTGAAAACTAATGAGCTAGGCATTCAATTTAAGAAGAAGGAAAAAATTAGAGCAAACTAAAATAATTAAAAAGAAGGAAACATTAGGGGCAGAAATCAAAGTAAAGAACAAGAAAAACAATGTAATGTGCAATAGTAACAACAATGTATAAGGAAGACCAATGATATTAAAAGTTGGTTCTTTAAAATGATAAACAAGATCTTCTGAAAAAACTTTTCAAGACAAAGAAGAGAACATACATAAAATGCAGAATGATAAAAGAGAAACAATGGCACATTCATGAGAAATTTAAGAATAATTGAAGAATATTGTGAACTATATTTTATTGTGTTTGAAATCTTAGACTAAGTAGATTTTACATGTGTTCTACAAAGTAGTATGTAAATTATTCAACACCACATAGAGCTTGGGCACTGACTAATCAAGAGGGACACGTAACCCATCAGACAAGATGCTAACGGGAGGCTATACTAGTGTGTACTAGCTGAATATCAGCTCTGTATTTCTGAGCTAAAAATTAAATGCACAATAAGCCCAAGAAGAGATACAAATACCAACCAGATCAGCAAGCAAAGCTTTTCTCTTCGAATGGCCCAGACAGTTTTCCAGGTAGAAGTTATCTAGGTAAAAGCTTTATAAATTTAGTGGGATTGAAATCAATTGGTTTTATGACAAGGGGCAAAAAATATAGATATTAAAATCATCTATGGTCTTCCAAAGGGTCCTAGTATGTAAACAGATATATCATGTATCTGTGGTATTAATTTTATGGTTGAAGATTAGGAAAAAAATTCTGAAAAGGTTGAGATATGTTCCCTAATCTTATTCTCTATTTCTTTAAACATTTCATTTTTAAAAAATGGAAGAAAAAGCACAAACTTCCCAGCTCATTTTGGCATTTTCAGTCTTAAAGTCTAAAACTCCACAGGAATACATACATACATATGTATTTTTACATACACGTATTATGTAGGTATTTATATTCATGAGTAAAATGTGCCTTTCTGTATATATATATATATCATATTTGGTTATAAACAGGAGTGCAAAAGTCCTCAATATTAGTTCAATGAATTGAATACAGTATTCAAAATGTTTCATGGGACCAGATTTATGCTCCTGCCTTGAACAGTGAGAACAAGTAGAAAAAATATGTGGAACAACTGTCTTACAATATTGGGCAACAAGGAGATCAGGACTGTGATTTAAGAGAGAAAAGAGAACAAATGAGATGAGTCATACATTCTCTATGCCTTTCTACCTAGAGGTACATTCTGTACAGCAGAGCTGGTAGGGAGTTCCCAAGCAAGACTCACTGTTCTCTCTGAGTTGAGGAGCAGAGATTAGAGTTCAGGGAGTCTGAGGTAGCTGGAAAAAGTTGTAGAACAGAGTTCCAGAGAAGACAGAACTAAAGGTCCAGTTTTTGGTTAATACTGAGATGTGTAACCATAGAATTAAAATCTTCAACACATACACACATTTTTAGTGTGCATACAGAGGGTACCAGAAAATGTATACACATTTTAAGAAAAGAAAAAACTGTACCTATAATAATATATAATTTATACTGATAACAAAAGTTGGATACAAGTCATGTTTGAGCACGTCATTTAATGCAGAAGTCAAACATGACTTGAATATTACAATTTTAATATAGGTTTTTTCTTTCTTTTTTTTAAATTTTTATTAAATTGTAATTGTGTACATTGTTGCAATCATGGGGCACAATGTGCTGACTTCATATACAATCTGAAATATTTTCATTGAACTATTTAACATAGCCTTCATGGCCTTTTAATCACTATATGAAGACATTTATATTCTACATTTAGTAATTTTCACTTGTACCCTAAAAAAAAAATTTAAATATTTAACAAGCGTGCCTCTTAAAGTGAAAATGTATGTGTGTATGTGTATACACACACAAGTTCATTATAAATTTTACATATTTAAAGGATGTGTAGCACATAATTTACAAATAATGAATAAAATATGCAATATTATTTATTGTAATTTCCACATAACTGATTGAGTTTCACAGAATACTTTCATTAATCCTTGCTAAACTTTTTTATCCATAGCCCCCATGGCTATAATTAACTAACTAGCATACTTCCCACATAAATTTTGGTTGCTATTTTCCTTTATATTATTAATTAACAACCTATTAGTGAGTTAAGAAGAAAGTGAAACAATGAAGAACTTCATTCATTTTTCAATTACTTGAGTGGCTTTTTTGCTAAATTGCATTATAATTTTCAAATCTTGAAAGAGTATTGCATCAATTTTTTTGTGCCATTCATAATGTAACAGCTAAAGGCACTATACACTCTTTAATATGAATTTCTTTAATTTTTATTAATATGAATTGTTAACATTTTCTCCATCACTTTCCTAAGGCTAGACAATAAATAAAACAATGAATCACACCCTCATGTGCATCATCTATCAATTTCCATGGTGTAAATACTCAAACTCCCAGCAGGACATTATTGAACACAGAGAAACAAAATGCAGTGGCACTACTATATAATATTTCTCCTATACAATTACAGCAGACATAGTCTCCAGAATTATGAAATATGATAAAAATAACTAAGAAGTAATGAGTTTTGAGTATTTTCTTAATTTGTTTTAAATATAATCTATTTTATTGCAAGCTTTTAAAGTTTAATTTTTAAGGACAGCTGTGTTTAAGAACGGGAACTCCTGGAAATTTAACAGTAGGTGCTCCTGAGCTGGTGAGCACTTGCTCCAGCACATCTCTATTTCCCGCCACTGAACATTTGGCAGGACATGACCTGCTGGACAGTCCAGAAATCATTCAACTGCTAGAAGTCATTCGACTCAAGGCAGCATTTAGTAAAAATCTACTCCTGAAATAACTGTTTTGCCCCTCCTTCTGGTGCCAAGGGCGTTCCTGGGATATTCTTTATTCATCATTAAGGCCTCTCTCAGAGGCTGTCCTAACCTTTTCAGCATTGGAAAGCTTATTAGTGAAAATACAATTCTTCTGAAGTCAGTAGAGGTTTCCCAGTAATCCTCCTTGCTAGGATTTCAGGACTTCAGGCAATTTGGTCGCCTACTTACATGTACGTTAAATATTTTAAAATCCAGGAACAGACTAAACAATAAAGTGTTTAACTCAAATTTTCTCTATGCTGGAAGAGCTGTTAAAGGGGCTATTTAGAATATAATGTGGGCAAACTTCTTTCTTTAGGAGGCATGACCTCCTTAGAGGGGCCCTTCTACCACCCACTCTGAGCCATAAAATGTCACTAGAGTTGGCTTATTTCCTAATTCAGGGCCCCCTAAAACACTTACTCTTGACTTTGCCACCTCATAAATGTGTCACTTCTACCACCACCTTCCTTTTTAAGAAAATTTTCTGCCCACCCTTAAGACATGAAAGTATCTTAGAAACACTGAATCTGAGCCAAGATAAAGGAATTAATTTACTTGCCCAACTTATATTAAGTGGCCCCAGGGCACCAGATCCTGTGATAGTCCCAAGAATAACAAGAAGAATCCCCATTTTCAAAGAGTTTACAGTCTCAACCAGTGTTTCCCAATCCAAGGGACATGTTCAAGCTTTAAGACCTACCTACCAGTGGCCATTCCAGACTAGTTAAATCAGTGTCCCCCAGGGTGGGATCTGGATATAGAATTGGTTATAAAGTCTCCTCTTGTGATGCTAAAGGGAAGCCAGATTTAAGATCCATCAGAGCAATACTTGGTGGCCCCCTTTTGCAATAAGCACAATTACTCGTGTTGTTCTGGATTCTGAAAGAAAAAAAGAGAGCTCCAAAAAAGCCTTTCTACTCAAATCATGGGACAAAAACCAATGACATTTGCATCACCTGGGAGCTTGGACAAAATGCAGAGTCATGGGCCACACCTCAGACTTCCTGAATCAGAATCTGCATTTTAATAAAATCCCTAGGTAAAGTGGATGCACATTAATTTTGTGAAATGCTAAATTAAAGCAAACATCTTGTTGTCAAGATGTTTCAAGCTCCTAGGGAAAATACTTGTAAATAAAGATAATTACAAAACATTGTGGAAAGTTCCATGATGAGAGAGGTACAAGTTATTCCCTGTGGACCTACCTTCAGGAAGATTGATGGAATGGAAGATGTTAGACAAGGTTGTACAAGATGAGTGAAGATTAATCAGGAAAAACACACAATAGAAAATAGTCCAGTGTTCCAGGAACAGAAAGTGGACACAAGGAATGTGAGAATTGAGGCAGGCTGCGTATGCCCAGATGCTAAAGTAGTCGCCTAGAGGACTCAGGAGTCAAACTGTGGACTGAAAGAGAATACACTTCCAGGTGGAGATCTTTGCATTTGCTAAGGTAAAGTCTGTTCCCAAAGGAACCTTGGAAATAAAATATATATATATTTTTTCTCAAGTGGTGGAAAAATGGATGAGCTTGGTGTAGTGAAGCAGGAAAGTAAAGGCAGACCTAAAGATCTGTCCTGGCCACTCTGTACAGGCATTAGCCAAACAGTCTGTAACACTCCACTGTAGCAAATGTCTCTTTTATCTGTATATCTTTCTCTTGGAAGGCGCTGGGCCTAGATAGTAACCTTGCAACTTCCTTAGCCTTCCCTCGCCCTTGAAGACAGGTAGCCCGCCCGAAGTCAAGGGCTCAGGCAGATCTGTCCTTCCCACGAGTCACACGACTTTCACGTTTGTCACGTACCTCACATCTTTCATGACTGTCACGTGCACCCTAGCCCTAAAAATGTATAAAAGAAAGGCAAGAGATTGGGTCGGTGGGCTCGGTTTTTAGGACACTAGTCCTCCAAGTCTCCGGGCCGGAATAAACTCGCTGCTTCCTCTATCAACTGGTTCCTGGAGTCTTCTGTCTGCATCAGTTTTCCTGCTACAGTAGTAGTGAACTTTCCTAAATATTTCCTTTTGCTAACTGTATTAGTTAGCCAGGGCAGCCATTAAAACACACACACACACACACACACACACACACACTGGGAGCATCAACAATGCACATTTATTTTCTCACTGTTACAGGGCAGGAAGTCCAAAACAAAATCAAGGTACCAGTAGGGTTGCTTTCTTCCTGCTCTGCAGACAGCGACCTTCTCTCTGTGCCCTCACATGGCCCTTCTTCTGCACATGTGCAAAGAGAAAGAGAGAGAGCTTTGTGTTATAAGCACCCCAGTCCTAACTGATTAGGGCAGCAGTAATAGACTGATGCCATTCTCAAGGGAGCATCCATGGGACGGTGCTGAGGCTTAACAAAAATGAAGATGCTTCCCCCCAGCTCCACACAAGACAGACCCCCAGTTCAGTGTCTCCCCACTCACCCACTCACTTACGTAACCATTCTTCTATTAATCCATTCATTTCCTTATACATTTAACCAAACTTTATTAAATGTTATTCTTTGCCAGGCACTGTGCTTGTGCTGGAAATACAAAGGATCATGAAATTTAGGTATGTTCATTGGTAAACTTTTTTAAGTTAGTTTTTAATTACACAAATAATTCATAAATATTGTCCCCTTTAAAAAGCCATGGCCAATTAATTTAAACTCCTATTTAACATTAACTCCTCACTGGAGGTAGCTACATTTTGACTTTAAACCTTGGCTGTTTATTTTTCAATCTAATATATATGTGCCCATAGAAATTGCTACTATACATGTCAATCAATACTTTTTTCACTCAACAATATATTTCTAGCCCTACCTCTATGGTTATGTAAAGATCTAGTATTTTATTTTTTACTGTTGTGGAATATTATGTCATATGAATGTCCCTGTTGGTTATTCCACTATTTATGGGTGGTTTAATTCACCATGTTCAAAAAAACATTCTTTTACCTATCTTATTGCACACATGTGCAAGTGTAGGATAGAAAAAAGGGGGGAAGTACTGGGTAGCTACATTTTTAATTTTAATAAATATTGCTATGTTATTCCCCAAAGTGATGTACTAAATGATGCTCTTATCAATGTATTTAAGTATATAGTTCTCCACAATCTTCCCAAAATTTGGTATCCTTTATTTATATGGTATATTTTTTCCCCAATTTGAAGGGAAAAACATGATGTCTCATTTATTGTTTTATTTTACATTTTCCTAGTTAGTACTTACACTGAGCATCTTTTCATATTTTATTGACCAGTCATATTTCCTCTTCTGTGTACTGACTCTTTATACTCTTTGCCTACTTTTCTTATTAGATGTCTTTCTTTGTATTGGACGTATTTTTTTAATATATATTTAAGGTATAGATATTTTGTCTGTAATATATGCTATAAAAAGCTTTCCCCAGTCTGTTGATTTTATTTCACCTCCGCTTATGATGCCTTTTTGTTATAATGAAGTTTTCGTTCTCTTTTTAAATATGTCAAATTTATCACTATTTCCTTTTATTTTTTTCTTTTTGTATCTTTTCTTCTTAAGGTTTTATAACATATGTGTAAACATTTAGGGGTTTAAGCTATTTGTTTTTTATTGTTTGGGGTGAGGGTTTTTTGGCATAAAATATGAGAAGGTTGGAATTTTTTTCTATATAGATACCTATTATCTTAGTATTATTCTCCCTTGATTTTCAGATACCATGTTTTATTACAAATTTATATATATACATGGATTTTTTTTCCTAATTTTATTCTCCAGGCTTATTTATCTCATCCCAACTAATCCTAATGCTATAGACTCACACTGTATTATATATTGATATCTACAAGGACGAGCTCATTATCAACTTACACTGTATTCTATATTGATATTGAGAAGGACAAGCTCATTTTCTTTACTTTCTATCAATTTGATCTTTATTAAAATTATTATATATGAATTTGAGAATTACTTTATAAAGGCCTATGAAAATTCTGGCAATCACATTAAATTTATAATTAGTTTTAGGAGAACTAACATCTTGACAATATTGAATCAAACTCTCATAACCAAATTAAATTATTTGAAACATATCCACCCCCATCGCATTCTGAATGTATCTGCTAGAAGGACACTCATGGAACACACACACATTTCAGCTCAGAAAACTTACATACCTTTTAATGACATCTAATATTATTATGTAACTGAATTAGATAGCATAAAAACCAATGACAAGCAAAAAAAAGTTATTACTACCAAAGTTAAATTGACTGGTTAGGAAAGAGTCCATAAACGGAAGTTGCTAAATAATACCTAAGTGAGAAATTGGTCAAATATTAGAGCAAGCAAATTGTGAAATTCTAGAAGGAGTCTTCTCTCAGATTGCTTCATCTGTTGAAACTACTAGTTTCGACTAAAAGGCAAAGAAACTGGACATCCAAGACGATGCCTCAATGAATATAATTAATGAAAAAAGTCAATGAAGAATGCTAGTCAATGACCTTGCTTAAAGAAAAGACCTCAACTCTATACCAAAACATTGGTGAAAAAATATGAATTTATTATGTGCGTATTGCAAAGTTGAAAACTACAAAAATGTTTTAGGTTTTCAATTTATCTTTTTCTTTTATTATTCCATGCTTTAAGAAATGTATTGTAATTACTTGACCAATTATCAGTCCCATCATGACTGAACAGACGCTATCTACAACATTTCTTTCCACTTACCCAGGTCTTCTTCAATATTCTTCAATAAAAGTTTTCACCATTTCATCATAAAGATGTAAAGATCCTGTGTACCTAGATTGGTTTTATTTCTAATTATTTTATAATGCTACTATTGTGTGTGAGACCTTTGCCGATCATATCATCTAATTATTTTTTGTTCATTAAAGAAAAATTAATGATTTTTGTGCATTGATCTGATTTTGGATGAGTGGCCATTTTGAGGGACCATTTTATTAATCTTAATACTACTATTTTGCTGCTTTATTGGGAATGAGTTAAATTATACCATGAAATCTTCAACATGAGCTTCTGGTCAAGGTCCCTAGGAAACAGATTTTAAGATGAAGATTTTCATGCAGGTAGATTATTCAGAAGTTATTTCTGGATCAATCCATGTGGGGATTGGGAAGGCAGAAAAATTGTACAAAGGAAGAAGTGGTGTCATGATATTATTACAACGAAGGCCTCAGGGTTTCCTCCAGAAAGCTAGAATGGGCTTACAAGCTTGCAGAGTTGGAGCCATGGGACAACAAGGCCTTTTATCCTCACCTTAACTAGTCTTTGCAAATAAGCCACATCAAGCAAGAAGGTGTGATCTTGAGTAAAGAAGCTGTCTTCAGTCAAGAGCTACCACCACAAAGAGGTATTAAACTATCAACCACCAACTTTCATGTCAGCTGGAAGAGTAGTACTTCAGTCCTGAAAGGAGCAGATCTGGGTGACCGACACACCACAGCATCCACTGCAGTATGATAGGAATATTTGATCCTTTCTTCTCAAATATTTACATGCCATTAATTTTTATTGCCTTTCAAGGTCTCCAGTGCATCACTGAATTAATAAGTAAGAATAGACATCTTCAGCTTTCTTGGACTTTAATGGGACTTTTTTTTTTTTCTTTCTTTTTTTTTTTTTTATTGAATCATAGTTGTGTACATTAGTTCAATCATGGGGTACAGTGTTTTAATGGGACTTCTTTAGGGGCTCATTGTTATATGATATTTGCCATAAATTTCTAGTAGACATTCTTCTTAGATTAAGAAAACTGCCTTTAGGCACCCATAGCTCAGTGGGTAGGGCACCGACCACATACACTGAGGCTGGCAGGTTTAAACCTGGCCCAGGCCAGCTAAAATAACAATGACAACTGCAATAACAATAACAAAAAAAAAATAGCCGGGCGTTGTGGCACGCACCAGTAGTCCCAGCTACTTGGGAGGTTGAGGCAAGAGAATCACTTAAGCCCAAGAATTTGAGGTTGCTGTGAGCTGTGATGCTACTCTGCTACTCTGTCTCAAAAAGAAAAAAACTGCCTTTATTCTAAAAAAAAATTCATACAATTTTTTACCATTAATAGCTGTTACATGGCAAATGCTTTCGTAGCATCTATTGGAATGAATATATAGTTTTCTCCATTAGTCTCTTATTGTAATAAATTATGTTGATACTTTTAAAAATATCAAATAATCCTTGCATTCCTAGAATAAACCTCATGTGATTATAATATAATATTTATAAGTCTATTAAATCACTGTTAGATCCTTTTATCACAATAATCTCATTTAGGATTTTTGAGCTTTGACTGTGCTTGTAAATGACCTGTAGTGGGTTTTTTTTGTTTGTTTCCTCTTTCTTGCTAATTTTGGATTATGTTCATGGTGATCTCATTAAAGTTATTGGGTAAACTTTCCATTTTTTTCTATGCTCTAAAATAATTTGCATGATGAGAACTAGCTGGTCTATTTTTAGTAAGAAATGCAATTATTTTAGCCTAGTGGTGTTTGACAGTTAACTAGAGCTCTGATTTCTTTTAAGGTCATATGGACACAGTTTTTCTGCTTTTCCTTGGAAAAATTACAATAATGTATTCATGAAAGCTGTCCAGAAAGTATCCAGCCATTATTAATACTATTTTTCATACTACATAGCTGGATACTTTTCAGGCAGTCTTGTATTCCGAAAAAGTTGCCCATTGCACTCAAGTATTTAAATTATTTATATATTTTTTCTTATTCTTAGTAAATCCTTAAACTTTTTTATTTCTTTGCATATAGAACTATACTTTTTTATTTACTTCCTGATGTAATTTATGACTTTTTTTTTATTTTTTGTCATATTTGACACAGCCTCATCTCTTTGTTTGAGAGATCCAGTTTCTGGATTGTTGACCAACTTTATTTTGATTTCTTTAATTTCTGCAATTTCTTTACTATTTCCTTCTTAATCATTTTGTGTTCATGTTTGGTTTATTGTTTTTTTCTAACTTTCTAGGTTAAAGATCTAGTTCATTTACTACTTGATCCATTGCAATACACTTCAGAGTCTAAAATTTCCCTTCAGAATTATTTTGGCTTCATTCCCATAGATATTAGAAACTCCTTGTTTTTTTCTTTTTTAGTGGTCTTGCTGTATTACACAGGCTATAAAGTATTGTGGCCCGAGACCAGTTCATAACAACCTCAATCTCCTGGGCTCAAGTGATCCTCCTGCCTCAGCCTCCCAAGAAGCTGAGACTACAGGCACATACCACTGCAGCCCTACCCCCAACTCAATGCATGGCTCAAATTCTCTCATTTTTATCTATTCTCTTTTGGGAACTTTTCCTATCATCCTCCCAAATTAATAGGACCAAAAGGGACTATAGATTTACAGTTAAAGGAAATGTGAGTGACTTGAAAACTGAAAATTTTTTAAAGGAAAAAGATGCATTTTATTACACCACAATTAAGAATTTCTGTTTAAGAAAGAAAGACATCATAGACCAATTTAATAAAAAAAGGACAATAAGGAGACGATATTTTGACACCTAAAGCATATATGATGAGTACTTAGAATACAGAATGACTTTCTGAAAATCAATGTCAAAGACCAAAATCTCAGTAGAAAAATGGGCAAAGAGTGTGAACAGACAATTAAAAAATGTGGAACTCTCACTGTTAACAAGTATATGAAGTGATGTTAAAACACATGAGCAATCAGAAAAATTTTAATTTGAATTAAAATAAGATACTACTTTACATCTATTAGACAGACCAAAGTAGGGAAGTGGTTAATGCTAAGAGGCAGGAACTCTCACCTGTGCTGCTGAGAGTGTTATCCCAGGACAGCCTTTCTTTCTTTTCTTTCTTTCCTTTTCTTTTTTTTTTTTTTTTAGAGGCAGAATCTCACTTTGTCACCCTTAGTAGAGTGCCATGGCGTCATATCTCACGGCAACCTCAACATCTTGGGTTCAAGCGATTCTCTTGCCTTAACCTCCCAAGTAGCTGGGACTATAGACATCCAACACAATGCCGGGCTATTTTTTAGAGATGGGGTCTCACTCTGACTCAGGCTAGTCTTGAACCTGTCAGCTCAGGCAATCCACCAACCTCGGCCTCCCAAGTGCTGGGATTATAAACTCAAGGCCCCAAGGACAGCCTTTCTGATGAGCAGTGTGGCACTGTAGTCAGAGTGAGTCTGCATGCACTCTGTGACTGAGCAGGTCCACTCTGAGAAATCCACCCTAAAAAGCTGTTCACACAGGTCCACCACATGCAATGACAAGCACTGTGGTTTTGCATGGTGACTAAACTAAACTAGACTAGAGCAACTTTTCCTAGAATTCTATTCCCTGTATAATTCTGAATTGCTCTGGGCCGTGGGAATGTCACGCAATATCTGGAAGACAGAAGGCAAGAAGCAAACATAATCTTTTCCTTTTGGAGAGTTGGTGCAGGACCTCAGGCACTATCTTAGCTCATGCTTACTGTCACTGACCTGCTGGCTCATCTTGTTGGCCAGCAGCGCTTGTGCTTCCTCCCAGATTTTCTACTTCCCCTTCTTCATCCCAGGTCAGCCATGAGCATCTGCTGGGCAGCAGCTGGGCCTACAGCTCCCCCAACTTTTGCTAAGTCACCTTCTTCTCCTTCTCTGATTCCTGGGCCAGGTGTGTGTTTAGCTCTACGACAAAAGGCTCCAGCTTCCTCTGCAGTCACCACACCATCAAGGGGCTTGCAGGTAGCACAGGAGGGTAAGGTTGTCCTTCCAGATTCGCTTTTGTCCTAGCTCTCCCCTGTTTCCTGTCCAGCTTTCCTTCCCACTGCCTGCTCTGCTGACTTCAGGCCCTGTACCAAATACAGAAGCAATAACCATGTGTAAACTATTTATTTATCCAGCTACTACAATTGCATAAGTGCAAATCCTGATAAGAAATCCTCATTCATACCCTTCCTAGCACATCTGCTTCTTCTAAGTGCTGACTGAACCAGAGAAGGATGTTTGTCCTAGGCTTTTGTAATTACCAGGAATAAGGAGGCAGTCTAGGGACTCATCACATGAGGAATGGAAAAGCAGAATGTGATGGATGCCCACCCAGAAACCCTGTGGAAGTTAGAATGGCATCTGGTATAGAGGCAACAAGAATAGATCTTAAAATCCATGCTGTGCTAAGAAAAAATTAAGAAACAGTATGAAACCTATAGTGCAATAACTTTTATGACAATTTAAAAATGCATACATACAAAGAGAAAACACCACCATTCCAGGGTATAGACAATTTCAAGGAAGCATGACAAATCCCTTAGAGAAGTGTATTTCAACCTTTTTTATCCCGTAGCACACTTTGAACTTACAGCTAAACTTCTGTGGCACACTTTAAATTATGTTGATCAATAAAAAGAGTAGAAAGAGTCTACTTACTGTGCTTTGAACTTCTTTTGAAAATAATTTAGTTAATTATCTTTAATAATTTCAAGGCACATCTAAGATCTTCTCATGGCCCACCAGCCACAGCACACCCATTGAATATCACTACTTTAGAAGGTGCCATTGGGAAATGAAAAATAAAGTGAACAGAAAAAATGACTGAATACATCTAGACACACCCTACATATATCAAAGCAAGACGGGACCCTTGCCCAGGGCAATAATAACAATGTCCCATGAACCAAGGATTCAGAGTAATTCCTCTCTGCCCCGAAGGTCAATAAAAGAAACTGACACCTGAGGATTTCCTTGCTCCCTATTCTACTTGACCTTTCCATGTCACTTTCCTTATCTCCAGGTGTGGCCTATGCTTCTGAGCTGTCCCCTGAAGGAAAGATTTTGTTTAGCTGCCTCAACTTAATGTATTCTTTACACAGTGAGCAAAGTCATTCCTGCCTCATTTTCTCCCTCTGACCAGCTTGGAAGAACACTGTCTTTGACCACTTAGAGGAATGTCTTCCTGCTGCTAAAAACCCCAGATTACTAGACTGTAGAGAACAAGGGAGAGAGGCAAAAGGTGAAACTGGAGATTGGGGTGCAATGATTTCAACTCCAGCAGCCTGCCTGAGACTACTTCTAGCAGGTTCTGATGACACCATAGAGTTGGGTTTTTTGTTTTCTTTTGTTTTTTAAGAAAGGGTCTCTTGGCTCAGCGCTTGAGCTGGTGGGTTGGAATCCAGCCCGAGCCTGCCAAACAACAATGACGGCTGCAACCGAAAAATGGCCAGGCGTCATGGCGGGCACCTATAGTACCAGCTATTTGGGAGGCGGAGGCAAGAGACTCACTTGAGCCCTAGAATTGGAGGTTACTGTGAGCTGTGATGCCACAGCACTCTATCCAAGGTGACAGCTTGAGGCTCTGTCTCAAAAAAAAAAAAAAAGAAAAGAAAAAAGAGAAGGTCTCTCACTGTTGCCCAGGCTGGAGTCCAGTAGCCTCATCATAGCTCACTGTAACCTTGAACTCCTGGGCTCAAATGATCCTTCCTGCCTCAGCCTCTCAAGCATCTGGGACTACAAATGTGCACCACTACCCTCAGCTAATTTTTTTTTTTAATTTTATAGAGGCAGAGTCTTCCTATGTTGCCCAAGTTAGTCTCAAACTCCTGGCCTTAGTGATTCTCTTGCTTCAGCCTTCCAAAGTGGTAGAATTATAGGCATAGTCACCATGTCTGGCCCTCTAAAGGGTCTTGAAAATGTTCTTCTGTCTAGAACACTCTTTTCTCCCCTCCTTCCCTAATTATATCTTACTAATCCTATTTCTGAGGTCAATTTTTACTTCATAATGACAAACATCTTCCCTTTACTCCTTGATTATATTTAATATCTTTATGATATATTTTCATAAATCCTTCCTTGAGGAACTTAACGGAGTGCCAGCTTTACAATTTGTGTGTGTGTGTGTGTGTGAGTGAGTGATTATTGTCTAATTTACCCTATTAGACTATAAGCTCCAGGAGGTCAGAAACTGTGTTTTTGAAACCATTGCCTTCCCAAGACTAGCCAAGAAGTACACTGTGCTTACTAAGTGCTCAATAAAAGTACATTGATGAAGAAGGATTCAATTATTTGTCAGTCAGTTGCTTTCTTGATTAGTTTAACTTCATGGTGTGACAGATGATTAAAAAACTGGCTTCAATTAAAGCCATCATCAAGCATCCCTTAGCCTAGCTGCATTGCCATCTATGTTCACAGACAAATCATAGCTATATATTCTAATTTGGGACGTTGCTGTTTATGAAATTGCTGACCATTGCGAATGCTGTTCTCTGTCTTCCCTTCTCTCTGTGCTCTCCATTCTCTTCTTCTGTCTCCTCCCCTTGCGCTTTCTATATAAGACCAAGAAGACATGCTATTCATTTTGTTGATCACCCTTCAGGCTAAAGAGACTAAATTATAAACTCCCCATCTAAGAGAAGGACCACATTATGTTATTATAATAAGTCTTCCTAGACACGTAATTTGATGATTGCATATCACTCCATTTAATGCTCCTGCTAAGAAAATTATAAATTAAATCCTTATTTTTAAAAAAAAAAAAGGTTGCTATTTCACTAAGCCTGCTGTTAAACTGAGATTAATGTTCTATATCTAAAGTATAAATTATCTAATAGTTCCTCCCACTACACAGCTCAGGAATTTGGAAACCCTGTATTGGGATTTCCTCTGTAAATGCATGTCATGAATCTCTGCCCTCTTAGAACACATACAAAAATGGAATTTTAGAAGGGTGAATCCTGTTGTAAACTCTGGACTTCAGTTAATGATAAGGTATCAGTATAGATTCATCAGTTGTAGCAAATACACCTCACTATTATAAAACATTAAAATAGAGGAAATTGTGTGTGTACTGGGGATGGGGGTGGGTGTAGATGGGAACTCTCAGCTCAGTTTTCCTGTAAATCTAAAAGTGCTTTTAAAAAATTAAGTCCATTAATTTAAAAAATGAAAACAAATCCCCCCAAGAAGTATTTTCTAGCACAGATAATTCCACCCCAAATGACTCAGGTTTGATAAAACTCAGAAGTATCACACACCAGCAACTTTTCCTTCCTACTTTTCCTTAATTTTTTCTCCCTCCCCATTTTTAATTCTTAAGGATGTGCAGAAAACTTATGTTATTCATATATTTTCAATTCACCTACCTTACTTTTAAAAAATAGTTAAATATTCATTTTTAAAAGTTCTTAAATCTCTTGTTTCTATATAAAACAGTTCCTGAAATTAAAAAAAGAGAAAGAGGAAAGAGAGAGTGAAAGAGAGAGACTGAGACCTTTTTCTGGTTCTCACAAATGTGGAAACACATTCTAGAGTGGAGTTCAGATCCTAAATCCAAGACTCAGGTGCCTAGGCCCAAGATTTATTAGCTGTGAAAAAAATGGCAAAATTTTACATAAAATATTAAAGTATTCTATCCAAATACCCTTCTCATGAGGCTGTTACTTCTTTCAGAGCATACAGATACAGACAGCAAGGTGGGAGAGGCTGTTTTAACTCAAAAGATCCATGTTGCCATGCCTCCTGCAAGCTGCATTCTAAGCTGCTCCAGCTCTTATACTCCTATTTCGGAAAGTCATTTGTGGCAGAGTTATGTGGTTTTATGAGGGCTCTGCTCTGTGATTTTCTCTTGGGGATCTCTCAGGAGCTTGTTTAAATGAACATCAGCTGGGACTGCATGCTGACGGATGCTGGGCGGGCCATTCCAGTTGACTCCCTCAGATGGCTGGCAGTTGATACTGGTTATCAACTGCAAGATAGGCTAAGTTGTCTAGGTTCCCCTTCTCACGAGCCTCCTGTTGGAGCTCTGAGCTTCCTCATGAGCAGAGGGCATCCAAAAGAGAGCATTTCTAGACTAAGCCAATACACCATGAGATCCAGGTGGAAGCTGCAAGACTTCTCACAGGACCTAGTCTTAGAAGTTTTCAGAACAGAATTTGTGCTGCACTCTTTTGAGTCACTAAGAACAGTGATGACTGGGGAGGAGAGGAATTAGATTCCATCCTTTGATGAGGATCGGCAGATGAACATCTGGGGAAAGAAACACATCAGGTTTTTGAAAAATACAATCTGCTTCACCTATTCAGCTCACGATAAACCTAAATGAGATAGATAGAAGTCCTTCCCAGTAACAGCACAGACCCATCAGAAGCAAGCGGTGTGATCACTACAATGTACTGAAGATGATATGGAAAGCGGATGTTATGGGTTGAATTGGGTGTGCCAAAATTCCTAGGTTGAAATACTAACTTCCAGTATCTCTGAATGTGATCTTATTTAGAGATATGGTCTTCACAGAGATGAACAAGTTAAAATTACATCATTAGGTTTGGTTCTACACCTGTATGACTGTGTTTACAAAAAGGGAAAATTTGGACAGAGAAAAAGGCATGCACAAGGGGACAGTGACACACAAACATTAAAACAGAGAATGCAGTGACATGTCTACAAGGCAAGGAAGGCCAAAGTTGCTAGTAAACGCCCTGAAGCTAGATAAAGACGGGAAAAGATTCTTCCTTACAGTCCTCAGAAGGCACAAACCCAGCCAATACATTGATCTCACACTTTTGGCCTCCAGAACTATAAAACGATAAATTTCTGGCATTTAAATCACCCAGTCTGTAATACTGAAACCCTGGCAAACTAGCACAGGTAACCCTAGCAAACTAGCCCAGGTAACAACAGTAGATTAACAAAGCTGACCTTTCTCCAGGAAATACACATGTACATGCACCCATACTAATATTGACCTGCTTTTCAGTAGTCACTAATCACAGGCAAACACAAAATGAAACAGAATATTTAAAGGGGTTATCTCCTGAGCCCAATAAGGGATCTGAAAAATTTCCAGCTACACTCGCCCACTAATCTTGAATTGCATGGTGCATTTCTCTCTCTCTCTCTCTCTGTCTCCTGTCCACCTCCTCTCTCTGTCTTGCACACATGCACATGCGCACCCTCTCTCTATCTACTCCCATCCCTCCCATCTGCCCCCAAATCCCTCTTACTCTTTCTCTCTTTTTTTCTCCCATCTGATCTTAGAAGCAACTTTTGTCCTTTAGACTTTCTGGCTGATATATTCACATAGAGCCTTTGGTTTTCTTCGTTGAGTTTCACAAAACAACTATGAGCCATGGTTGGGTAACTGCAGAGAATGAATCACAGAACTAAGCCTAGATTTGGAACTCCAGGGTTTGAATGTTAAACTCTGGCAAAGACTAGAACCTCTCAGTAATGCACATTTAGTACCTAAGGGTGAGTCTTTTGGATCTGGTATTAAAGTTGAGATTCTTCCCAGATGTTAAGAGGGCAGCATTCTCCCAGGACCTAGAATCCCTTCAGCTGGAGATTATTAAAAGTTGTCGGTGTGTGTGTTGACAGAACATGCAGATGTGTTGATTAGCACCTGCAGGTCATTGTGTAGACACCAGGGAAAAGGAAGACCTCACCAGGATGCCTTCCAACCCTTCTCTCTTAAGCATGGGAGAAAGTTAGACTTGGCATCACTGCCCCAGGTAGAAACTTCCCTCTTCCTCAGACTAACCCTGCTATTGTGTTGACATATGGTATCTGGATTCTGATTAAAGCAACTCTTATAAGTGCATCCTTCTTTAATATACTCTATAATAACTACTGTTGGCAATACATACATTAAAATGACAATTTTGCATGTTCCAGTTCATAAAGAGACTTAAATTCACACAGAGAGATCATTTTCCTCCAATTAACTGACTCATGGACTGTAGGATAAACAGGATAATCATAAACTGTCCAAGGATCTTATAGGTTCTCTCGTTCAATCTCTCCATTTTATAGATGAGGAAACAAAGACCCAGTAAATACCCAAGGTTACAAAGTCATCTGATGGCAGAGTCATAAGGGCCAGGAACTTCCACACATATTAAGACCCACTCAGTTAAAGTTCCATAATGCCCACCCCCCAGCACATCTGCCATTGTTAAAGGACCTGTCAGGAGATTAAGGTAGTTTTATTTAGTTCTAAGATGCTGCCACATACAACTTTGCATAGGAGTGTAAGAGCTGAAATAGCTTGGACTGTAGCTTGCAGTGGGCATGATAGCATTATGCTTTGAGTTAGAACACCCCACCTTGCTCTCAACATCTACACCCCAGAAGTCACAGCCTTGATAGAAGTTTGCCTTCACTCTACTTCACAGTTCCATTAGAGGAACATGACCTTTGGAATACATCTCAAAAGTGAGCCTTTTGGAGTTCCCTGCTGCTGTGAATAAGATAGACAATACTATTGTTGTTCTTCAGAAATGAAGAAAGAACACCCTTCATTTGCCCGGATCAATGCAGTCAGAAGTAATTTTACACAGCTTATACCTTTCTTATTTTATTCCTTTGGAAAATGCTTGGCACCATTGTCTTCTCTGTCCCAAAGGTCTTCTTCTACCCTAAACATGATACTCCTTTCTCCCTAGCTAAGATTCTCCTCCACAGTCAAAATTAAAGAGATGATTAAGAAAATATCACTGGTGTGGAGCAGTTGTCCTTAAACTTGCGTGGGAATCGCCTAGAGGGCATGATAAAACAGATCACTTGGCCTCACCTCCACCCTGTCTCCATTTCAGTGGATCTGAGCCGGGCCTGAAAATGTGCATTCATCACATTTCCAGGTAATGCTGACCTTGTTGCTATTGGTCTGGGTACCACATTTTGACAACCACTGGGATAAGTGTTCAACCCAGAAATCAGATATCACAGGCCAGATGACCCTTTATACACATTCACCTGTGTCCCACGTGCACGTTTTAAAATGATAAACATTTGCTATAGCTCTTTTTCTCTATGATCCTAACCCTTCTTTCTTACTTTCAGTTGTTACTTTAAATTCAAGAAAAATGAATGAGAGATAAAGAGAGAGACTGAGACTTATATAGACCTTAAAATGTATCCTGAAGCAAAATGATCAGACACTGCTTTGCTTTGCATACTGTAGGTCAATACTTCGTACTGCTCACTCCCTAAATAGCCCAATGCAGACTAGAGTCTGATAGAAAAAGAAGTTAGAAGGAGAGGCAGAGAAGACTTCATTTCTCTTGGACTGACATCCTTCAGGACAAGCTGAGTGTCTCTAAAGCCTTGGGCAAAGGACATATGATCCAATTTTTGTGTCTGTGAGGCAGTCAGTAATGAACTGGATTCCTCTGACCTTAAACCTCAGCAGTGCTGGAGCAGGGCCCCTGCCCATCACTAGTGCACTGGCTGCTTCAAGGTCAACACCATGTCCCTGCTGTTTGCTGTTTGGAATCATACTCTGCAAAGGTGAATTGGCCAAATTCAGCAGGGTCCAAATGGAGCTGTAAATAAAACAACAAATATATTTCAAAGAGACCTAATTCAGCTTCTGCTGGTATCCTGGTAGAATAATGTGAGCTCCATATGGCCCTGGGACCTGCATAGTCTTCCGTTCTGTGCCTTCATGGCCGAAAGGCCCTGTGCACATTAAAATCCAACAGGTGCTCTACCGAGGTTGTTTTTCTTCCTCAGCTCCTGAGGAAATCATAAACCAAATATATTACTAGAGGATGGTTTCTGGGGTGCCCTGTGAGCAAACAGAGAGGAAAATGGATCAACAACTGACCAACAGGGGCAGTAAATCAACAGACTAAAGGAGGAGTTTGAGTAGACTCTCAGAGGCCTCCGGGGCACAGCCAAGGACAAGTCCCCTGTCAGTCAGGGCCTGAGCACTAATGTCAAAGCCAGCTGGCCTGCTGGCCCCGAGGAAATGATTGAGCCATCTGTCAGCTGCTGGTGAGCCACTAGAGGCCAACCTGATGCAGAGGGAGGGAAGGGGGAGTCTGCACTTCCCCCAAGATCTCCCGCTCTGTTCATGTCAATCCCATTCACTCCATGCCTGCTATTCTCAGCTCCTCAACAATCACCTAGGAAAAGAAATGAATAATTGCTCCTGCAGCAGAGAATGTGATGGCCACAAGATTGATTTGTTCAGGTCACCCCCACTCCTTCCAGGCAGATGAAAATCATTTTCTCCCCTGATTACAGGGGAGCTCTGCACAGAAGGTTACCGAAATTAAAGAAATTTGGAAAGCTGATCAGAAAGAGGGCTATCCTGCCCATCAGGGACTTCCCAGGAAGCCCTCACCTAAGGCCATAGGGTTTGACTCTATGCAAGCAGACTTACTTGGACACAACTTCTACATTTTTTCTATCTGCAGAGATTATCCCCAAAATGAGACAGAGTAAGAAGAGGCAACTAATGTCCAACTCAACCTGATCATTTCTTAAAGATATAATTATATGTGTAATCTGAAGATTGAAACGCTTTTGGTCCTTAAGTCTCTTATTTATAGAGAATGGAAGCAATTGCCTTAACCACAATTACTGTGTTTACATTGTTATTTTCTATATACCAGGCACTGTACTTAGGATTTTACCTGTACTAACTCAGGGAATTCTCACATCTGCAGGAGGTAGGTATTGTTCTTATTTCCCATTTTACAGATAAGAAATCTTGGTTACAGAGAGTTTAAGTATTTTGTGCAAGATTAGCTCTCTATTCTTTATCATTTTATTCTAATGTCTTCATTCACATATTTATTCAAGAAATATTTATGGAGCTCTGAATTGGTGCTAGAAATTTGCTAGACACTGGTATTAGAGCATCGTTGAGAACAACTTCTCTTCACCAAAAAGACCCTTCGTAGCTTTATTGAAGGGTGTCCAAATTATGCTTCTAAAAAAATTATTTAAAAAATTCTAACTATTATAAAAATCACTCTTTATTTTCCCAATGCTTTCTATTTTACTTATAAATTATTTTTTGTTATGACTTTACAATTCAAGGACTGCAATCACAACTGTATCTATCATGTTGACAGAACTCTACTTAAGAATTGACAAAGTAAGGGTTCTGTGCATATCCAGAAGCCCAAAGCCATTGCTTCCTAATACAGCCTAAAGCAGCAATTCTCAACCTGTGGGTTATGACCCCTTTGGGGGTCGAATGACCCTTTCACAGGAATCACCTAAATACATCCTGCATATCAGATATTTACATTATGATTCATAATAGTAGCAAAATTACAGTTATGAAGTAGCAACGAAAATAATTTTATGGTTGGGGGTCGCCACAACATGAGGAACTGTATTAAAGGGTCATGACATTAGGAAGGTTGAGAACCACTGGCCTAAACGGTGCAGCATATATAAATATGTGTATATATATATGTGTGTATATATATATATATATATACACACACACACGCATATACACCACATTACACATACCCATCACACACACACTTGCTGCTGCCATACACACATACAAACACACCATCTGTACTCAACACACGTGCATCAACACAGTGCATACACTCACAACACAGATACATACATGTCTGCACACGCATTAAATGCCACCACCACACACACCACACCACGTGCACATCACACTCAGAAACACGTGGTATGATTCTTTACAGTTGTTCCTGGTACTGACAGTGCAAGTTCTTGATCTGTCTGTTTTATTCGTCACAGAAATTTCAGGGATCACTGTATCAGGGGACCCTGTAAACATCACTTTTCACAGTCCCTGTATTTGGCTCATGAAAGTTTTAAGAAAATTTTTCTATAAATTGAAGCAATTTTCTCATAAACTTGAAGGAATTGAGCCTAGCCTTCCAGGTCTTCATTCTTCTGTGGTGTGTTTGTGTGTGTTTAGGGGAACTTAGTTACAAAAAGCTGTCAGCAGCAAGTCTAAAACTCAGAAAAGAAGGAAGTCTTGATTTATAACTCCATGCATTTATTTCAGAAATGCAAAGGGTATAGCATCACACCACACACACACACTCACACTGCACTCATGTACACAGTTATACATCATTTCTACTCATGTTCAAATACATTCATCGCTTGCCACATACATACATTTATATACACATATACATACAGACATGCTCAGACAATGTACCCTGATATAAATGTTCAGAAAACAACCAGGAGACAGCTAATAGTTAAAGGAAGATGGATTGTTCAATAATAGAAACATAGAACTTAGCCTTATAAATTTTTGAAAAGACTGTCTTAAAAGATTGTGTAATCCATGGCACAGAGTCCTCCTCTGTTTATAAGTATTAAAAAAATCCTTTATGGTGAAAAAAACATTAATTATTATGTATATATCCACTTACTATGTGCTGAAAACAACTAAAATAAGCTTAGTTTGTTTTTATTTGTTTGGAGGTTTATATTATGTGAGAAAGGGTAGCAAGTGATTATTTCCACTAACTGACTTTAGTAACTACCTTGCAGACAAGATAAAGGAGGCATACTCTATTACCTTATTCCTGGAGGTTTATAAAGGTGCTGACCATGTTGAAAATTACATTTCTGATCAGAATCAGAAAAGAAGCTACCAGATAAGAAGTAATGTAATTTATACTCTTCTCCAGGTTGCAGTTACATTATGAACTCAAATCCCTAAATCTATTCTCTGTTATTTTTTTATGTTTCTCTATTTCCTATATATATTTTCAAGTTTTTTTGTTTGTTTATTATTTTAAACTTGGCAAAGTTGCTTCTTTTATAATCTAGGCCTGATAGTGCAAACCTGTTGTCTGTTGTTTTTTCTCATTCACATTGCCTTATTTCCTTGGGTGTCTAGTTATCTTTGAGTAGGTGCTATAAAGTATGTCTTTGAAAAACAATCTGCAACCCAGAATGATTAATTCCCTCCCCAAGACCTTTTGTATTTGCTTCTGCCATGCATCTAAGGAATTTTTAGTCACAGACTATCTCAAACTAAAGTTTGAGGTTCCAGGATTTACTTATTTTATATTATAGATATCCAGGATACAAAGCTACATTAGTCCATAGCCATCTCAGGGGTGGGGAGGTTTCCACCTTTTCTTCTCTTCTTCTGCTATGCACACCACTGATGAAGTCTTTTCTATATCCCCCACTTAAAGTGGGTTAAGTTTTGGTTCATCCCTAAGTTCTTTGGATCCCAACTACATTAGAAAGAACACCCCATAAAACATTTTATCTTCAGCATGTCTGGGGCATTGACTTTTGTCCCCCATACTCCACTGAGCCACTGACCCAAAATCTAAGTATGCTGCATAAAAAACCCATATATCCCAATAGTCTTCCTACCTTTCTAAATACCAACTGTCATCTACGAGTTGACATGAAATTTCCTATTACATTTTTGGATTGCAAAAATAGTAATTTTAAAATAAAAATTTTATTCAGCATTTTTATTATTTTTTATAATAAGGTAGATCTGAATAATCTAGACCACAATTACCAGAAACAGTTTTAAGAGGACATTTTCAGTTGGGAGTTACATGGGGAATCTATCACTGGAACAGTTCTAAGCAGCATGATCTCTGCATTGTTCTGAGTCTCATTGAAGAGCTTTGTGGTAAACTGTGTGTGAATTCCCATTAGCATTATCCCCCAAAACCTTGACTATACTGATTATAAATGATTCACAGAGAGATAGACAGAGGAGGCCCAAAAATGAATTCCAGGAAAGCCCATGCATGTGCTACATTTCACATACTGCAAAACTCCCACCTGATGCAAAATCCATATCTATTGACAGAAACCCTCCATACCATTTTCTAATACTGGAAATTTTTGCAGGCACAATGTAAACACTTTGTAAAGCAAAATGGCCTGTTTTGGAACAACTTTCCTGCTCAAAGCTTTCCCCAGATGACTTTAGATTATATTTCTCATGTAACCACATGGTCCACTTTGATTATGTGGACTGGTAATTCTTTGAAAAGGCAGATATTATTATTTTACCTTACAAGTAAAAAACCTATAGAGCTGAATTGTTTCTTTAAAAATGAACTCATTTTGGTTATTTGCTTATTTTCCCAGTTCTATTGTTAAAAGCAATAATCCCTGAATAAAGAAAATGCCAAAGGGTAAAAACAAACCAACATATTTAAGCTGTTAGAATTACTTTTTAAAAATGAGACTGGACTGAATTGCAATTTTATAACTGAACCACATTTAAATTCTACCTTTCATGGGGTCATTGCACACATGATATGAGTTCTCCTTAGAGCTTTCCCATCTCTTCCTAAGAGGCTGAAAAATTCATAGAGGCAAAATAGACAAGGACATTTCTTAGAGAATATGCAATGCATTTTATCCACAGTGACATCTTGGAGGTTATTTTGTCCTCCCTGGTCTCATATAAGTCATACAGATGAAGTAAAGTATTTGTAAAATTCATAACCAAACTGTTGTATTATATAAAAAATAAGTACTTCCAACCAAAGTCCTAATGAGACCATTTTCAGCTTCACATCCACCATGACTAATGAAAATGCTCCTCTTGAGAAAGTACGAAATTTTAATTTTATTAGTCCTGATAGAAGAATCCCCTAATGTACTCATCCTTATTTTAAGGTACCTTTGTGATTATCATTACATAACTCAGGGCTGAGCATGTGAAAATACAGTGCTTTTCACAAACCACTCAGTTCTTTACTCCATAACAGTTTTAGTTTTTAACTATGGCAGTCAAAAAAAAAAAAGATAGATTCCATGAATATGTCATATTAAAGAGCAAGAAACTAGACTTCTTTTGATTTACCTTCCACCACTGAGCATTTCCCGAAAACTATGCTTTTACAGAGTGCATTAGGATCATAAATGTGTTAATGCATAAAACATCCCATTATTCTTGTTTTCTCCTCCAGAGAAAGAAACAGTGATAGAGAGAGATTAATGGATGGACCAAAAGCCATCCAGGAAATTAGTAGCAGGCAGGTCTGGGATTAAAATTCTGAGTTCCTGCCACCCACTGTTAAGTGGAAGTCAATAGTCCACCCAGCCTCCCCAGATTCCATTTAAATTCTCCTGGAAATGGAGGAGGGAAGGGGACTGCTAGCAAGCTCAGGCTGCCAGGTATGCAAATTATCAGCTAAGATACAGTTGTGAAAACTATCCTGGAGCGTGTTTATATTCCAAGTCACTTAGAAGCCTCTTGTTTGTCAAAGATGTCATCCCAACAAAGGAATCTGAAGCTGCAACTTGGAGAAATGTTGAAGCTATTTGAACTGCAAGAGCTCAAAATACATTAATTTCCATATCTGTGCAGAATGATTCTATGAATTGTCTCCACAGAGGAGAGAAACCCAAGAGTCACATTAAAGTCATATACAGAGTATAGGATGGGGAAATACGGGCCTCAGATGACCCCGATGCCTTCTCCATTGGCTTTTTTATAGAATGTCTGCTGAAAGCTCACCATGGACTCTCACCAGTCTTTAGGTACTCCAGCCAAATGTCTTACACAGAGAGTTATTTATGAAATAACAAAGAGTGAGAAGACCAGAATGAGGTCACGAGGTCTGCCACTTCCCAGCAGATGACCTTGAGCAAGCAATTAATATTTACCTTTTCATGATCTCATTTTTACCATCTATGTCTGGAATCAAACGGCATAAGCTTATATATGACATAGGATTATGTGAAGATAAAACAAGATAGCAGAAGAGATACCTGCTCATAAAATTAAAAGCCCCAAATTCATAAAAGGAATTTTAATAGTCAGCCATTAGACGTTTCAGAATAATTCTTCAAATCCAATCTGTTAAATCAGCATTGCATTTGTGTATCTACAGCTTTCTTTTATTTCTCTTTTCTTGTTTTTAGAGCAGTGGTGTCTTTGGTGGCAGGAACACGAGCTGTGCCAGTAGTTATGAGGAACCTGTGGCCTCAAGGTGACATATGGCCCTTCAGATCCCCAAGTGTGGCCCCTCGATCAAATTCAAATTTCACAGAATAAATCCCTTTCTTAACTTTTGTTCTGTAAACTTTGGATTCAGTCAAAAGGCCGCACTCAGAGATCCAGAAGGACACAAGTGGACCCAAAGCTGCAGGTTCCCCACTCCTGCCTGGAGCCATGGAGACAGGAATTCAAATCCCAATTCTGCCACTTAACCGGCTCTATGCCCCTCAGTTAGTGACTAAGTCTTTCAGAGAACCAATTTCCTCACTTGTAAAATAGGAATGCTCATACCTACCCTCAAGGGTGTTGTGAGAAAAAGTGATGAAGTGTTTATCTGGGTTGGGACGATAGCACATTAAATAGGTCAACTATAATCATTATCAAAATGAGTTCTACAGAAATGTATTCAAACACGTCAGTGGACATAGTTCCTTAGGTCATCAAGGTCAGAGTTCTGGATTCTGATTTTAATGATCTGATTTACTAGCTGCAGCCCACCACACTAGGCACAGGAATGTAAATCTCCCACAGTAGATGGTGGAAGGATTGCCCTGGGGTACCTCTGAAAAGGCAAAATTGTAGAGACAAGGCCTAAGGGCATAGTGAGCGTACCCAAACCCAGACTCTTTGGACAGTGAGTTTATGAGACTATAGGAATTGGGGAAACTCTAATCTAAAGCTCTTTTTCAATAATTTGTCAAGTGCGTCTTAAGCACCTTTTTTGTACTATACTAAGTACAAGAGAAAGATTTTGGAAAGAAGTGACATAAATTGTTGAAACATAAAGTTTCTCACAAAACCGTCAATTAAACAAGACTAACACTCAGGAAACAGTTCAATAAGAGCACCAAGGTGAGACCAGGAGAATCACTGCGTCACTCCTCTGCAGGTCAAACACAGAGCTCAGAAAGTCACAGTGATGCCACATTGTGATACATATCAATGTTTCTCTCAGTCCATGGACATAACTCCAGCTCCCCAAGAAAGTCAGCGGAATCTACATGTTCTATCACCCTACCACTCACTGGAGACATAAGATTGTACCTAAGATTTCCACATTAGGTCAGTGGTTAGCCAAATGATGAGGTACTAACAGGAGCAAGTGTCATTCTTCTTAGTAAAGTCTCACAATAATAGGAAAATATGTATCCAATGTACTCTATACTAATGTGGAAGCAATATGGAAACAACTACACCCCATAAGAAAAAAAAAGACAAGTGTAGTCTAGCAAGGAGGAGGAGAGAGGAAGAAGGGGGACAGGGAAGGAGGGATGGCAATTGGCGGGATCCCACCTAATGTGCACAATATGAGGGTGTTCAGCACAGCTCCTGGGTGAAGGGTTCAAGTACAACTTGAACTTACCTTAGAAGTGAAAACAATGTAACCTAAACATTTGTACTCTCATAGTAATCTGAAATTTAAAAACAAAGAAGAGCAAGTGTCATTCCAAATGAAGCTAACGCACACAAGCATACACACACACACACACACACACACACACACACACACACACTTGCAGCTTCTTGATTTAATGTGATTCAGCACACACTGGAGCACTGGGGAACAGTGCCCTGAAGCAAGTGTGTTCTCTCCACTCACACAAACCAATCACGTCCCACTATTTCCATGGATCAAACCTTTGGCCTTCAAAACATGCAACTATCCTATATCCTCACTACATTTTAGCTATTTTCTCTACCAAGAGGTGGACCTTTCCCACAACTTCAGAGTCACAGCTATTTTTTCCCCCACCAGCTAAAATTTTCTCAATTTCCTCAGTAGTTCATGTTGATATTGAATTGCTTACCTTTATCACATATGAAAAAGTGGCGAGTTAAAAGGACCAGAGCATTTGGGGAAGTAGAATCATTTGCTAATCCTTGCATTTTAAAGGTGATTAGCCAAGGTTTGAGAAATTTCTCAGAGTGACTGTCGCATGGAACCAAATAAAAAACCACAGAGATATTTGTAGTTTAAATGTTCTTTAAGTAACTGCATTATTACCACAGCATCTCTGAGGCTTCCCCTTTTTGCAGATTGCACATTGTCACCACTTCCTAAATAGCTGGCCTTATTAAAACACTACAGGCTTTTGTAAAAATATCTCATGCTTTGAATAATTTAATAACTGTGGAAGGGGAAGACCTGGTTCTATTTCTACAAAATCCTATCTTTGGGTTTACTGCCCAAAAGAAAGAAATCAATTTAAAACATGTGTTTGGAGTGTGTGCTACATACCCAACCCGTATTTGACAGAGAGGCAGATGGAGAAGAGCTTACAAAGGAGATGGCGAAGATCACTAACACTCTCATAATGATATAATGAGAGTTTCAGGGACTGGGTTATTCAAGGAGTCAAAAGGAAAAATCATTGGGTGTCAGGCTCCTCACCAGGCTTTTGTTCACTGTTGTTCCTTTTAGCTATGGGCTTTATCCTCAACTGTTCCAAGTCATCGCAGTCTATGATGGGGAAATGTTTCCAGCCAGCCCAATTGCATTCTTGCATTGTATCCTGATATATTTTGGGTCCCCACCAAGAAATGGAAGGTGGTCAGAATGCCCAGCTGTGTTCCTGTAACAGTAGTAGCTATTAAAGGATGGAGACCCCTTTGATATAGGAAGGAATGTTGGTCTTTTCCCTGGAAGCCTTGTGTCCAAGTTAATGATTTCACATTGTGGGTTGTTTCTTGGGAGAAAGTGCCCCCTTAGGGAAGGGATGGGATGGTTGGTATTCTCTACATTAATGGCCATCTATTTGGCAGTAGGCTTTTTGTTTTTCTTTCCTACTAATTCTTGGCCTTAGCAGACAATTAAAAATGAGTCTTTGGTAAGTTAAAAATAATTCTAAGTGCTTCTCCCAGAGGCAAATGCTATATAATACAAGACCCAAAAAGAACATTTCTGTCTGAGTCCTGGCCTTGGTTCCATAACATGCTAATTAAAATTCTTATCATCATCCAATGACAATCAGTCTCTGGGAATTCTGGAATGGTTGCAAATCTTCCATTTCCTGCAATCCATCAAAACCTGGTTTCTAAATGATTTTGACTTTCTTCAGAAATATCATCATACATCACAGTCATGGAAGTCCCTCGTGTTCCTCTTCCTTGCCACAGCTGGGTCACCTTTCAGAGCACTTATTTTCACCAGAGGAAAATGTAGACCAGAGTGACCTCTGATGAGACATGTCTAATCTAAGAGGGATGGTTATTCATGATCTAAATTGCAGGTAAATTGAATGAGCTTATCCCCTAAAAGAGCTAGAGCAAGAAAAAACAAAACAATCAAAAAAATATGGAATAAGTTTTTAATGCTATGTTTTAAGAGAGAGAAAAGAAAAGAAAGCCTAGACGGGAGGAAAACAGGAAGAAGATTAAGGACAAGCACAGACTTCTTGGAGTAGTATGGAGAAAAGAACACTGAACTCAGAGAAAGTCCAAATATCAGAGTTCTTGCTCCGAGTTGCTGATTAATTTCTCTCTGGTCTCAGTTTCCTCAGCTCTGCAGACTTCCAGCATTAACATTCTGTGTTGAGTCAATACATCACCGTAAAATCCACCCAGAAGACTCCATCATCTCTTTCCTTTAAGTCAATAAAAGGAAATAAGACAAAGAGCAGATGCTACACTGAATAGCGTCTGAACTATGGGTTTGTCCCACAGGCATGGCCGTAGCTCACACCCTATCTGCCATTCTACCATGTTATCCAGAGATGTCTTCAGAACCTACTTGGCCTTCATTAAAGAAATAAAAACCAATCAAATTCTCATGCTTCCAAAAGGGCCCAGAGCTTCCTCCCTCTACCTCCCAGCTGAGAACAAGCTATGGCCCTTTCCTTGTGTTATCTTCTCATTGCACACTTCTTGGACACCTGCTATATTTTATTCCCATGTGTTGGCATGAGGTCAGAAGTCAAATTCAAGACTTGTCAGAGAAGCATTCCAGACCTCATAGTTAAGGGTCAGCCCTTTTGGTCCAAATCAAAGAATCCATTGCCTTTGCTCCATTAATCCTCATTTCAGCCTACTGGGTAAAGAACCATAGAGGAAGCGCTAGAAGGCTGGGACCAGGCCATAAGGAGGTTGCCACCTAATTAGAGGGAGAAAAGCAGAGGAAATACTGACCACCTTACAAGTGGAACATGAATCCAAAATGCCAGCTGGGAAGAGTGAAAAGCAATTAGATATGTGTGAATTATACTTCTATGATATCTGAGCGTATTCTCAAGATCATTTAAAGCCATTAGACTCATAGAATTGGAAGTAACCTCAACCATCTAGTTATCTTTGTTATTTTAAATAAGAGTTCTTCAATTAAAGTTTCTTATATATACATTTTATGCAGATTTATAACATCTTCAAATTACCTGAATTTAATACTTTTCCTAATTCATATCTGAGAGTCAAGTTGAGTGATTTTCTAATGTACTTTTACCCATAATTATAAGTTACAGAATGAAAGTATAACTGGAAACACATACATGCAAAGTATTGTTTTCTGCTAATGTAAACTATAGTGAATATTGGGCTATAGAGAGAAGTTACTCTCCTTACTAAAATCTGTGTACTACACAAAAATTAGAACTCTGGCCACTTCTGCTTTATTTTTTAATTATTTGTGCTTTTTAAAGTTGCCTTTTTTCCTATTTCTTTGGTTATCTCTCATTTCTTACTTGTACAAATTGATACATCTTCTGATTAATCACTTTATAAGAGAGCTCAAAATTCCAGTGACATGAAGAAGAGCTTTTAATTTTTTAGTTTATTTTGATGAAATAAAAGCTTTTCCCTGCTTGACCTTTTCATAGTTACAAGTAAGGCTGCCCAAACTATGAGTCACATAGCAAACCTGCTATGCCTGGCCCCCCAGTAACCCCCTCACCCTGTTTGGAAAATCCCTGGCCATACACAAGACCTTTGCTGCTATAATTTACTGGCTGATAAATTAGAAAGCCAAAGCTCTGACTTGTTTAGTCCTGGGTTAGGAAAGCGGAAGTTGCACTTGGTTAAACTGGTTCTTAAAAAAAAAAGAAAAGAAAAATGAAAAAAGGAATGCTATCTAATCTGTATTGTAGTGGGGTCCTAAACCCAGCTGGGGGACCCATACACCACAAGGCATGTTTCAGGAAATCCCATCACATGGTATAGTGACACTCAAGTTGGGATTGGGGTGGCCATTGTTTTAATTAGGCAAGTTGTGAAAGAAAGAGACTTATATCAGCTCAGAATAAATTGTATTGGGGTGTGGGTATTCATTATGAACTTTCATTGAATGCCAAAGTGTGACACACATCACTCGTTTTTGGGGATACAGAGATGATGAGAACATAACTTGTCCCCAGAGAGCTGACCATCTGGGACATTCTGTACGGGAAATCAGGCTAGGTCTCTCTGACTCTTGGCTGAATATGACAAAGATTCTGTACATTAACCAAGGTCAGTTAATAAAAAACAAATGCTGCTGGGCACCTGTAATCATACCACTTTGAGAGGCCAAGGTGAGAGGATCACTTGAGACCAGGAGTTTAAGAGCAGCTTAGGCAAAACAGCAAGACCTGTTTCTACAAAAAAATAAAAATAAATAGCTGAGCATGGTGGTGTGGAAGCTGTGGCAGAAGGATTAGCAGAGCCCAGGAATTTGAGGTTTCAGTGAGTTACAACAGCACAACTGCCCTTTTGACTGGGCAACAGGGTTGAGACCTTGTTTCTTAAAAAAAATTTTCTAAATTTTAAAAAAGATCAAAAGCTTACCAACTAACAAAACATTATCACCATTCTCTTCTTCACATGATCCCCAAGTATTAAAACCTAAACACACATATAAAAAAAAGCACTTAATTTTTCAACTTTTACAAAATATATTTCCATTTCATTCATGACTGGGTGAAACCTCATTTGGAAAAATGAACCCTGTATGTCAAAGCCTGAATTCTTCAATTCCCTTTTAAATTTGTCCTGCGCTCTGTGGCAGTGTGGCTAGGTATTGGTCTTACAGCTGCTTCTCAGTGTCCTCATTTGGGTCATAAACATACAAATGGCTCCTTCCATATATTCACCAAGTGATCTCTCCAGCTACTTCAGGGTAACATATTGGGCAAAGCCTTGGATTTGGAGTTGGGAGGCTAAGGCTCTAGCCCTAGCCCTGACTTTTTAACCAGCCACTTCACCTCTCTGTGACCCAAAGAATAATGAGTCGTATTAGACAATCCTTTTACTCCCTTTCCATCCTAGGAGTCTAGTATTTGTATATTTTAAAACAATTATATCTTTGGGACAAAGTTTGAATACTACACTCTCCATGGCAGTGTATCAAGTGCTGGAAGATAGGGCCAGGGAATTATCTCCATTTGTATTAGAAATAGACAAGTAATTAGAATTACTACCTTTGTCTGACTTTTCAGAGCTATCATACATTTTTCACTAATATTCTTACTAACCAGAGAGCCCTGAGTTACTCTTCTCTTTCTGTCTTTGCTCCATCAGCTCCTTTGCTAACCAATTTCAGTAGGCACTATATCCCAGGGCTCAGCCTCAAGGCCACTACCCCAAGACACCTTCCTCAATTGACCACACAAGAAGAAAAAAATTTCCCTCCTCTGTGTTCTTCATCCATTGTGCTACCTTATCCTATGTCATTTAGCTCTTTCTACTGTGTTTTATAAGGACGGATATGATCCAAAGTTTTAGGGCTTCCTAGCAGGAAAACCAAGAGAAATCGTGAAGGTCCCATTCCCTGGGCTCTTGCTGATGTTCCACTTAGACACCAAGCAAATGTACACTGACTTCGCCTGATTAGTGGCACTATTCAAAGATATAATATTTCAGAGCCATTAACAAGTTCACATTCTCTTTCTTTCTTGAGTCAAAGTCACTTAGAGCCCTGTACCCAAATATGACTTGGTCCTCAAAGGTGAGCCAAATGCCCAGCAGACATGCTGGTGTAAGACTTAGAAGTCTGACTTGATACCGCCAGAAAAGCTACCTTCTAGCTCCAGTTTTTTCTTCTTCTTTATTTTTTACTTATTTTTTTTTCTTTTTCTCTCCCTCCTTCATTTTTTCTTTCATTCTTTCCTTCCTTCCTCCCTCTTATTTTTTTCTTTTACAGAAGATGAACACAGTCATGGTTCTGCTGCTTCACTTTGGATTCTGCCCCTGAGAAAAGGAAGTCACAGTTGGGCTTGAACTGATTTCACCAAATAGTTTGAAGGTTTCTAGAGGCTGATGGTTCATCTTCCAAGTCCTCATCATGGAAATTTGCTACCCACAGCAAAAGCAACAAATAAGCTTACAACCAAGCAGCCCAGGAACACTTGGACTTTCTGCATTTTCAATTATTTAGACCAAAATGAATCACTTGCTTTTTCTTTTCTTTTGGAAATAGTTTTACTTCTCATTTCCTCGCTGGACACATAATTCTGATTTACAAACCCGGTCCTGAGTAAAAGGAAGTTTTAAACAAAGTTGATGCCCTGGCCTGAGTTGTTTTTGTCCTTTCCCCACAATATTTTCAGAGAACACTTTGGCCTTTTTGAAAATGCACATCCAACTTGTGCCTAGCAAACCTCATGGCTCCCCAAGGTTTCTGAGTTCTTCTCCTTCAAGGGCTTCATCTTATAAATTCCACTGGAACTCACTTCAACAGCAATGCACTTTCAACTGGGATAAATCTGTCTTCCAGTATTATGTCTTATAAATCTCACTTTTCAGGAGTATTTACAATCCAGCTACTGCATGCTTTCTTTATTGACTGGGAATGAATAAATCAATTTTCCATTTCTCTCCATTTTCCTTTGCTGATATTTTTGATTTGGGGGCTGTTTGGGGGTTGTTCAGAGGTTTCTGATCACAGTACATGATTATAAAAACATCTCCTGGCCTTACAATTATTTAAGAAACAGACAGTGGAATTTACATCTCTTTTTGCTAGCTTCTGAAAATGAATATCTCTAAGTTGGAATAGAAGGCTGACTATTAGATGGGAAATTTGCCTTGACAGTCCCAAAACATTGAATTCATTCTGCTGTACCCAGATGATACAATTGATTTTGATATAAACAACACTTACTGAGTGCTTATTATATATGCTGTATTAACTCAATTAATGCTGGTAATAATCCTTTATAGTAAGTACCACGATTTTCTTCCTCTTGCAGATGAGGAAACTGAGGCACCAAAGTTAAATAACTTGCCAGAGATCACATGGTCAATAAGTAGAAATTGGGTATGAACTCAGGCAGAGGGGCTCTAGAGTCCTAGCTCTTAATCACTATACAAGCTGTCTCTCTAGTTTTAATTGCTCAACAAGGCAACCTTAATTCTATGTTTTAGAAAATAGTACTGAACAATTACATAATGCTGTTCAGTCTCCAGGTCATTATCTCATTTTTGCCTTAAAACCTAGGTGACAGGTCAGGCATGGTGGCTCATACCTGTAATCCTAGCATTCTGGAAGCTAAGGAGAGTGTACTGCTTGAGCTCAGGAGTTTGAGAGCAAGAGTTCTACTAAATATAGAAACAAGACTAGCCAGGTGTTATGGCAGGAGTCTGTAGTCCCAGCTACTGAGGAGGCTGAAGCAAAGAGGATCACTTGAGCCCAATAGTTTGAGGTTGCTGTGAGCTAAGATGACACCACGGCACTCTACCCAGGGCGACCAAGTGAGACTCTATCTCAAAAAGAAACAAACAAACCAACAACAACAACAACATAGGCGGCCATAAGCAAACTAAGGCTAAGAGAAGTTTAGTAACTTGCTCAAGACTAAATAAGCTGGTGTCCAAGCCACCATCTTCTGACTCCCAATATGATACCTACCCTGGAGCCTCAATTTCCTCACCCATATATAAAATAGCCAAGAAATCCTCCAGTTCTCAAGGGCCATGGGTCTCCATATTAAGTATTCTTTCACTTATTTATTGAACACCTTTCCTAGACTGTAAAGTCTATATGATAGCAAGGGCAGGACCTAACTTGGGATTTCCTGTGATTCCCTCACCTAGCACAGAGTAGGTTCTCAACAAGCATTTGTTGTAGATATAAATGAGCCGGGCACCGTGCTAAGTACTGTGGTGCAAACATGAACACAGGCCGGCCTTAAATCACAGGTGAGGCGCTCAGGAGGCCCCCTACAGTTATGTGAGCCCACAGTCATTAGGTGAACAATGGCTCCCACTGTGTTGAAGTCCTCCAAGAGATAATTGAGCATGACATGAGTTATGTATCCCAAGCTAAATGGCGTCAGGGTCAATTACTTTATGTTAGAGGCCACAGCAAAGAGGACCTTTTGCAATGCAGGGCTCACATCATTAAAACAACATTTAGAAATTTTATTTTAATTTAAATGATGAGTTTCCTGTGCAGTTCCGCTATCAAAAATATAAAAACCTGTTCACTAAACACACTTCCCCAACTCTCAACACGACTTGGAGACCCCCAGGGAATATAAAAGTGATGGATAGAAGCATCATTTCTGATCTGTTTAACCCAGTCCTAAGATAAACTTGACCAGCATTTTATTTTCAATGCAACGAACTTGTTTATTTTTGATAACATGAGATGAAACAGTGATTTTTGTGGTGCTAAAGCTCAGCTTTGAAGCTCAGCTTGTTTAGGTTTACCAGATAAATACTAGACACCCAGTTAGGCTGGGCACAGTGGCTCATGCCTATAACCCTATCACTGTGGGAGGAGGATTTCTTGAACTCAGGAGTTCAAGACCAGCCTAAGCAAGAGTGAGACCTAGTCTCTCACACCTACGGTGCATCTTACAAGGGTACATGTGAAATCTACTAGTTGTAGAATATACATGTCTTAACCAAATAACTAAGAAAATGCCATGAAGGCTATATTAACTAGTTTGATGAAACTATTTCAAATTGTATATAAAACCAGCACATTGTACCCCATTATTGCATTAATGTACACATCTATGATTTAATAAAGAAAAAACAGAAAGAAAAATTAGCTGTGCATGGTGGTGCATGCCTATAGTCCCAGCTATGTGAAAGGCTGAGGCAAGAGGATCACTTGAGCCCAAAAGTTTGAGGTGTTACTATGAGAGATCATGCCATGGCACTCTGCACAGGGTAAACAAGTGACACTCTGTCTGAAAAAAAAAAAAAAAAAAAAAAGACACCCAGTTAAACTGAATTTCAAATAAACAACAAATTGTTATTTATATTTTTCAATTCAGTCCATATTTGAGATACATTTATAATTAAAAAGAATTACTTGTTGTTTATCTGACATTCAAGTTTATCTAGATATCTTGTATTTTTGTTTGTTAAACAGAGAAACCACAAACTTATTTCCAAAATTAATAAAAGGAAATAAAAGTCTTCAGATGACTGTCCTTGAATATATAGAGTTGGATATGATATGGATGTCAAGAAAAAAAATGGGAAATTAGACCCTGGCTTAGGTCCATCTTTTCGTAGACAAGACATGTTTCTCCAGATGTTGCACCTGTCATTCTTGGGTGCACCATAGTGAAGGGTCATTTGGGGTATTAAATGGTAGTAGTTAAAAGATGGACTCTGGGACAGACTTCTGCAATTACAATACAGCATCCATGGGTACTAACTGTGTGACCTTGGGCATGTTACTTTTATTTTGCCTCAGTTTCCTCAGGCCTATAATGGAGATAAAAATAGTACTTATCTCACAGGATTTTGTGAGGACTAAATGAGTTACTATGGTGGCATTAGTAAGCATTTGGTAAATATTTACTACCACCACTACCACCACCAACATCATCATTCTCACACCCACCAACAAATTAGTCTTCAGCTAGCTATTCAACCAGCTTCAACTTTTCCTTTTGACATCCCTATGTTTCCTCATTTAAAACAGCTTATTGGTATGAAGTAGCTGATTCAACTGTTGGCTACTCACAGATGTTTGATCTAAAAGTCCTCACAGAAGGAGGTGATTATGTTGGATCTATATTGTGCTAAAACAACCATGTGAAAGAAGAAAAGCATGGCTGACAAATTCGGTAGAGATAGCTGTTTGGAACACTTTCAATCTCCCCAAAGATGTTTTGGTTAAGATTTAGTATTTACTGAAATAGTTTTCTGAAGCCAGATACAGCACTTGAGTAACTCAAGCATCTTTACATCACTAATACATTGCTGGCGCATTTGTTCATGCCTTCAAACTCACACCTTCTGTTCAAATAAACAGTCCAGTAGTAATTCTCAGCAGAAGGCTGCAAAAGTGTGGGAAGGAATATCACTTTAAGGGGCTCTATTTATGTTGTAAGAAGCCATTGTAGCATGTTGTTAATTTTATGCACATGGTGGACTGCTGAAAAGCAAAGAGCACTTGTGGGGAGCTGGAAAAAAATCTCCGGAGATCGTTCCATTATGTGATTGAGTGTCCATGCCTGGTGGTTTTCAGCAGTCAGGACTAGTTTGATATGCAAGCTACATGTCACACACTAACCTTTTGAATCAACCTGGTAACTCCAGCTTTCCCATAATTCTTTACTGTACCTCATAAAAGCAGTTAAAGCCTTAACGCCAAAAACACTCTAGTATATTTATGAACATATTTTCAAACTGTCTTGTGTGATTTTTCAATCTTGATATCTTAAAATTTTTTAAATAAAATGAAGCCCAGCAATATTTTATTATGTTCAGATACAATTCCGAAATCTTGTGGCTAGGATGAAGGATACTTTGATTAGTTTTCAAAATGTCTTGCTTTCTTTTTCTTTGCAGTTTTGGCCAAGGCTGGGTTTGAACCACCACCTCCGGCATATGAGGGTTGTACCCTATTCCTTTGAGCCACAGGTGCCGCCCAAAATGTCTTGTTTTCTATTCATTATTTTTTGATGTACCTCACAACAGAATGTGGACTTGACTTGTATTTCTTTCTCTAGTCTACCATTGTTTGAATTTAGTGAATGTGAAGTTTTTAATAAACTAGCAGGTACGATAACAAGAGTGATGTTTACACAGTCTTTAAAGACATGGCTGACTAAGGAATCAGTCATATGTTACATCATTAGCTCAGCTAGAAATTAAAAAGTGAGAATTGACTTATAACTCTGAATTTTATTTTGTTATATATTAAGTATTTTTCATAATACCAAATATATCTTCTAATATTTTCTTCTAACACAATAGTCTTTAAAAGCATACCTTAATATTGCCACAGACTTAATAATATCTATGGCAGGTGGATGTGGATGGAAGGGAACACTTTCGCACTGCTGGTGGGACTGCAAACTAATTTCACCTCTTTGGAAGAAGGTATGGAGAATCCTAAAAGAACTCAAATTAGATCTCCCATTTGATCCTGCAATCCCATTACTAGGCATCTACCCAGAAGGAAAAAAAATCCTTTTATCATAAGGACATCTTCACTAGACTGTTTATCACAGCTTAATCTATAATTGCCAAAATGTGGAAACAGCCTAAATGCCCAATGACCC
Source organism: Perodicticus potto (assembly GCA_963574655.1). Taxonomy (NCBI): domain Eukaryota; kingdom Metazoa; phylum Chordata; class Mammalia; order Primates; family Lorisidae; genus Perodicticus; species Perodicticus potto. The sequence continues at coordinate 40,193 of CAUYRH010041058.1, forward strand.
AGGAATGGATTAACGGCTTTGGTATATGTATGCCATGGAATACTATTCAGCCATTAAAAAAGATGGAGACTTTACATCTTTTGTATCAACCAGGATGGAGTTGAAACACATTCTTCTTAGTAAAGTATCACAACAATGGAGAAGCAAGAATCCAAGGTACTCGATACTAATAAGAAGCCAGTAGACACACCCACATAAGAGAAAAAATCAAAGCAATTCAAGGTGGGGAACAAGGGAAAGAGGGAACAGGGAGCGGGGAGGAGCAATGGGGATGAGTGTGCTCCCACTAAATGAGCACAATGTTAGGGCATATGGCTCATGTCTTGGAGGTGGGACACAATTATAATAGGTACTCTGCATAATAAATGCAAACATTGTAACCTAATTCTTTGTACCCTCAAATTGACCTAAAACAACAAAAGAAATAATAAAATAAAATAAATAATAATATCTATGCCAGGAAAAGAGAATATTTTTAAATATTAAGAGCCAATGGAACAGGTAACAGTAGAGTTCTTAGGTCTCCCAAATACTTTAAACATAATTTGCCATTTGGGGAAATTTCCTGTGACAATCTGACTATCTTGTTTTCTTCAGCTGTGATCTGGTTTTTGTTTTTGAGGAAGACTTAAGCAGGCTTTTATGAAGACATCACATACACATATTTTTTTTTACTTTTTTAATTCAATCATAACTGTATACATTGATGCATTTATGGGGTACAATGTGCTGATACATATTTACTTTTTAATTTTTCATTTCCTCTTACCTCCACTATTTAGAAAACCAAATAATTGTCCTAATGACAATCCATAGATTGAACTTCTGTTTAGCCTTCCACGGAAAACTTTGTTTGTTTAAGAAAATCTTGATTATAGCCAATAGTAAATTAAGTTCTATAATGGCTCCAGGCTTTGCTCTTTTCACCAAGGTGATCATCATCAATGGAGGGCTAGCAAACCAACTCTCAAAAGAAAAAAAATCCCAATTTGTAGTCTTTGCTGATTCCTGGGATGTAAATATTCCCAGCAAAGTCAATTTTAAATTGCTAATGGCTCAACAACTAGCTTGCAAAATTCCTGAATACTTAATAATCTGTTCTTAAATCCAGACAAACTGGATCTCACACATCAGTAGAAACTTTTGTTAATAAGGTTTCTACAGATAATTTGTGAAACTCTGAATTATTTCTTTACATTGGACATTAGTTGACATTAGTTTCCTAATCATGGGACAATTTTTATTTATCTATCAGTAAAGAATGACTGCTGTGTTAGTACTGTGAGAAATGAGAAGATCAAAAGACGATTCCAGATTTCCAGAAACAATAGTCCCCAAGAAAGGACAATTTACCAGAAATGATAATACAAAAATGACTATGAGAAGTGCTGTAAGAAAAGCACAAATTTAAATAGGAAAGGAAGAAATGCCATGCAACCATAGCAGGGGGAAGATTTCTAAGTTTTAGATCAAGTTCAAGCTGGTCAAAGAATTAAAAAAAAAAAAACAACTGGAAGTAGAACACATGTGCATATTTTTAGTTTTCAGTTAAAGTAGGGAAAGGAGGGCTTGTAAACAGGTATAAAACTTTTAACCAAATTTTCCAAAAGGCAAGGTGGTCATCCCAGCCCAACTGATAATCATGTGAGATAAACATCCTGTTTTGACTTTCAACATTATAGCCCTATTCCTTTCTCTGTTCTTAAAATTAAGCTTAAAATGTCCTGGGATCATGAAATAGAGCTTCACAATCTCCAAATATTACAAGGAATTCCTATCCCAAACTCCCCAAAGAGATCCCATAATAAACCAATACATAATGGTACTAATTATTAAATACTAATATATGACAGGCACTGTGGAAAGGTTCATACATATTGTCACATTTAAATGTGATATATTTAAATCTCTCCCCTAAGCACTTTCTAAGTATTTTTCCTGGAAATATTAACCTGTAGTCACTAGAAACAGGAAAAGTGCCCCCTGCAATGATTGTGAGCTAGACATGGCTTATAAAGAAAAAAATAAAAGAATCTGTGGATTGTCTGTAGTAGAGGACCCAGGATAACAAAGATATCCCAGGAATAGAAAGCCAGCATATGTTTGGAGACGGCATTAAGTGATGATGACAGCATCTAACGCAGAGGTGAAGAGCCTTCATCCTGAAAAGTTGGTGGAATACAAGATGGAAACAGCAAGTAAGACCTTTGGCGAAATTTCTACTGATCAGAAGATAAATGATGCAAACATGTGGAGACAAATAGAAGTGGTAAGTGATGATGTAGGATGATCAAAGAAAAAGTCAAGTGGGAGGATACTAAAACCATCCGTGAAAATTTCAAATAAAAGTAAGAAAGTTTGAAGACAATAATGGAAAGTTTGAAGGCAAAGGCACCTCAGTAAGAGTAGCAGATGTCTTCCCTCAAGAATCAAAGCAGGGCAGCGCCTGTGGCTCAAAGGAGTAGGACACCGGCCCCATATACCAGAGATGGCAGGTTCAAACCTGACCCCAGAAAAAACTGCGAAAAAAAAAAGAAAAAAAGGACTCAAAGCAGATAGGAGCCCCTGGAAGGTGTGGCATGTAGGAGCATCTAAACAATCTTCCACTGCCTTGCAGACACCAAGGATGTAAGAAAGAACAAAACAGCAAACTCCCACACCCTCATCCTTCTCACTCTAGGAGAAAAGATAGATCCTGGGTCCAGTAGGAACAGAGCAAAGTTCTTAACTGCCACTTTTTTTGTCTGACAGGGAAAGAAAGAACTGACCTAAATCTAACATCTTTTGTTATCTGTTAGCTCAAAGGAGCCTACTACCAACCCTGGAATTGATATGATTATGCCCATTACAGAAAGGAGGAAATTCAAGTTCATAAAGGTAAAGGGACTTGCTTGCCCCCAATTATTTCCAGTTGGGAATTCTACCTAGATCAGCCTAAATACAGAGCCCATAATCTTTCCTCAATAACACACAGCTTCCCAACCTGGCCTGTGATGATTTTCAAAGTCATTTCTAATTTGTTACTTATTTTCACTCACCTAAGAGCCTTATCATGTCCAGGACAGCTACCATAATCCTTTCCTCAATGGTTGAGGGAATCTCAGAAACTTACAGAAACTTGTCTTTTGGTCAGTCTCAAGTTGAAGCCAGAAAGGACAAACTCCAGGGTCTTCTCATTTCTAGATACACATTTCAGACCAGTGTATCTCCCTGTCACAATAAAACTCAGTATATAACCATATCAGAAAACCCACTAAAACTTAGCTAAACTCTATATTATCTTTTACCCAAATTGAAAATTGTGAAATTTACTAAAAATGCACTATTTTCCTGGTATTGTGCTAGACAGATTCCAGCCACTTGCACCAGTATCATAAAGAGATTCTACTGACATATGAAATGAGCAGACAATTACACTCTTTTACTTTTAGAATAATCTTTCCTTGGCCAGGCACAGTTGCTCACCCCTCTCACTTTGAGAGGTGAGGCAGGAAGCTCACTTAAGGCCAGGAATTCAATACTAGCCTGGGCAAATCAGTGAGACCCTGTCTGTACGAAAAATAATAATTAAAAAAAAAAAAACTGGGGTGGAGGTACACACCTGTTGTCCCAGCTACTGAACAGGCTGAGGATTGTTTGAGCCCAGGATTTCAAGGTTACAGTGAGCTATAGTTCACCACTACACATCAGCCTGGGTGACAGAGCAAGACCTCATCTCCAAAACATTAAATAATCTTTTAGGGTCAGTGATGATTTTTAAAATGATCTACTTTCCAGATAAATATTAGCTATTTTCTACAATTCAAAAATCAGATCACGTTATGCTTGTGTATTTTACCAAACATAAAATCCCTTCCTTTCTTTTCCACAGCTGCTGCCATTGTTTTAACCTCCCTCACTCCCAGCCAGATTCCTCACCTGAATAACTCTGTGCTCCATTCTGCCTGGATGATCTGCTATCCAGGGCTCAAGAGGTAATCTTTCAAAACACAAATGGAAGAAAATCACATCCCTGGTGAACATTCCCTATGCAGCCCCCTCCCAGCTTTTGACGAAAGTTGAATTCCTCAATTAGGTGTGTGAGGCCCTTCAGGACCTCTTTGTTCTCATCTCTCAACACACTTTTTCTTTAGCCACAGCCACATAGAACAGTAGTTTGCTAAATGTCAAGATGTAACAGTTTCTTACTTCATTGAATTAGTATGTATGCTCTTTGCTAGCAATGCCCCTCCCATTTCTTTAGCTGGCTAGCTCCCACAGATCTTCTGAAAACATGGAGGGCATTGCTTCCTACGGAGAGACTTGGAACAGCTCATATTTCAACCCCTGCACTTGTGCTCCTCTGATATCTGAGCAGACATCTGCTCTATCAGAGTTCTCATATTGCTCTGATCTTCCTTCATAAGCCTACGTATAATGCCATGCTTACAACTAAACCATGATCTCTGCAAGAATTGAGATTGTCCTCTTAGTGTTTGGTATTAAAGAAACTTCTCCAAGAAGTTGACGGTAATCAGATTAGAGTTTTCCCAAGCTTTCCACAATGAAGACATTTTGTCCAAAATCCAATTTAAGTACAAGGTGGACATAAAGTTCATGTGCAATTTAAAAAAATTAACATAGTAAATTGCACATGAACTTTGTGTCCACACTGTATATCTCTTTTACAGAGAAAATAGTGGAACTATCTATAAATATCTGATTATTTGATTAAAATAAAACAATTATTTCTCAACTAATGGAAGAGAAAGCAAAGCTGAAGTCCTTATATCAGTTACACTGAAGCCAATATATTATACCATGCAAAACCTTCTGTGAGACTGAGTTTGCACTCTGAACTTCCAAAACTCCAAAATATCAAATCTTTGAAGTATTAAGCCATTAAAGTTGTAATTTATATCAACAATAGAAAACTAAGACAATTCAGAAGGTATTGAAAATCAGATAGCATGCTCAGTGCTGGGGACACTAAACTCAGTAACATGTATTCCCTACTGCAAAAATTTTTCACAGGAGCATCAGACGTGTTAATTGTTGTGTGTCAATAATCAAACCTCAAGAAATACACTGCATATCTTGAAATCATAGAAAAAAGTAGATAAATTGCTCCAGAAAAATAGCAATTCAATTCTAGATACAAATCTAGATAGATAAGGGCTAAAAAAGGAATTTATCCGATTAAGGTGCCTACAAAGTTCATGTGCAACTATTTTATGCAGAATTCAAATTCTCAGATACAAATCTGGATAGATAAGGGCTAAAAAAGGAATTTATCATATTAAGGTGTCTACAAAGTTCATGTGCAACTATTTTAAATTACACATGAACTTTATGGACATCCTGTACAACTGGTATAAGAAGAAATAGGAAGGGAGCATCAATTCACAGCATAACTAGCTGACATGGCATCACTTTGTAATCAATTTAAAGTGTTAAAACCAGTTTAAAACCACAGATTTACACCATATTGTGTAAAATTGACTGTCAATGGCTAGAATCTCACTTTAGTTCAAAAGCTGTAAAACCCTTTGATCATCTCTAATTTGCCAGCCACACCTGGCAATCCCTCCCAATTCACCCTCCACAGTATAACCAGAGTGAAAACATAGCTCTTACCACTTAACTCCTAGGTTCAAAAATTCCAAATAATTGTAAAGTGCAATCTTTGTCTTTCCTCATTTCTCATAGCCTTCTGTCTATACTTCAGCTTTATAACTTTATGATACTACAGTGCCTGATTTGTCTCTGTCTCCCTGCTGCCTATCAAGGCACCTGGTACGGGATTAAAAACAGTACTAATTTTACATTTTTACAAATAGGTAACAGAAACTAAAATCCAACTTGAGTGAGCAAAAAGTGGAACTTAGCTTAGGCACCTGGGAAAAATTACAGGATGGTTTTCAGAACAAAAATGATGTCAATGGCTATGTCTCCACCATCTGCCTCTTCTTCCTTTGGTGAGTTGGTTTCTGTCCAAAGACAGGCACTGTGCTGCAGGGAAGGTGGCTATAAATAACCCTACAGCTGTGCCTTCCAGTAGAGGTGGACTTCCCTTTGCCAATATGGCCCTGCTTAGGTCACAATTTCACTTTTGATCAGTCATCACAAGTGGTCCAGTCTGAATTATGACTCATATCTTTGGCTGGGTTAAGAGTAGAGAATAGCTGTAATAGACACAGCTGCAGACCACCAGAACCTTGTATAATTGGAGGGGGGGAATTTTCCCAATAAATAATAGAGGACTTAGCAGATGAAAGTATAAAATATCCAAAAACTTAATAAGTTTTTATCAATGGACAAAGAAATCAATGCTTTAAGAGAGTGTATCCACATATGTACAGAAACCATGTATTGTGGCCATGATGGGTCCTGAATAAAACTGTATGTTTGAATTTGACAATTAACCTCAAAAAGTTTTACTCGGGACAATACTACAGGAAGAGCTTTCCTTGTGGACAAATGCCTTTTGAGAACACGCCAAACAATTGCCTTAGTTAGCCAACATTGTGGTGAGGTCATGCTTTCCTCAAGACAGTTAGCCAAACCTCACTCTCACCTGAAGTGTTGTTATGAAAGTGTCTCCCTTTGGGTGATACTCTGCACTCAAACAAATACCCTTTCCTGGGCTAGAGAGTCTGAGTTTAGAGAGGTGACTAAGATTTGACTAAGCAATTCAAATCCAATCCAAATGCCCCTAAACATTTAATTCCAGCTTTCAGGGGAGAAAAATGCACTTATGATACAGAAATGATAAAGGTCACAAAGCTGAATTTGGCAGCCTGCTCAGCCACCTCCGAATAGATCTTCCAGATGAGGTTGTGTGGTCACAGAGTTCACAGAGGCATTAAGTACAAAAGCATTCCTGGAAAAAAAAAAATCTTTGGAATGCAATACAAGTTTGAAAATTACACTTATGTGAAAAATGAGGGAAGCCTGAAAAGAGAGACACCAGGAACTAGGGCTGCCTTGTAGCAGATACAGCCACATCGTCTGTCCATAGAGGACAAAGCCTCACAGACATGCCCTTGTTCAGAAGTGTCTGTGTACAGGCCAGTCTAGTCCCTAATGGCCTCTTGCAACCACAAAGAGAATGAAAGACACTCAACAAATGGACAAATGACTCACCTGTCTGGTCCTGCCAAGTAGCCATCAAAACTTTATATAGTTAGAAAATAACCATAGGCAAACTATATTTTCATAAAATCTTCCCAAAAGCCAGACATTTTCTAAAAACTGATTTGCTCAAGATGATAGATTTGATCATCTTGAAGGAAATTCCCCCAACTATAGCTACTTCACCAGCTGTCCTCAGCATGTTTGTTCTCTCCATGAAGATAACAACAGAGGTGAGAAATACCCTTTCTGAAAATCCTCTTTATTTTGTCTGTTTGTCTCTTGCTATATAAAATACAGATCACTGATTTCACATCCAAGGGCATCACAGACCATTGTGGTTAAGAACTAGCCTTCACTGATGGTAGACCAGATTTCAAGTCTCAGCTGTGCCATGCATTATCTCTGACATCTTGGACAAGTTGGAGAACCATTAAGTCAGGAAACAAAATAGATAACCACTCTGCTTCTAGACCAGATGGTGACTCAGTGGGAAAAGCCCAACACAAAGATTTTGAAGCATTATACAAAAGCCATACTGCATAAACTTTGTCCTAAGCAAGACCCCAGCAAGGGGGAAGTTAGCACTTATCCCTACTAATGAAGATTCTATGTAAATAACCTCTGTTGGTAATTACTACCACCAGAGAATGAGAAAGCATGTGTTTCCTTTCAGTAACTAACACAGATCCTTCGGGGAATAAGATAGGCAGGCAGGAAGGAAATGAGAGAAAGGAGGTGAGAAAGGGGAGAAAAAACCTGAAGACTTTTAGCAGTAGGGCAAAGACTTGCTTTTTCAATATTGGGAGTAGAGTAACAATACCCCATTTATGCCTTCTTAATCAAACTCCCCTGTGATTAACAGCACAGCACAGCCAGTATCTGTGAATCTTTTTTTCTGATACAACAAGTATGAATCTTTTTTTCCTAGTTGTGTGTACCATACTGGAGAAAAGACTCAAGACGTGGGTCCCATTGGCTTACTTGGTTAAACGTGATGGTAAATATTACTTACATCTGTCAGGAATGCAACCACCCCTGCCATGCCAGGTGCCCCATCCTTGTGAATCTTCACTCTTATTGCTCCAAAATTTGCCCTCTTTCTTCCCCTAAGACTAGTGCTAGCTTACCAGGATTGCACGATAGATCCTGAGCCAATCCAGGCCTGCCTTTTGTGAATAATTATTAGAATCCGGGAGGAAAAAGAAGAAGAAAGAAGTACAAACCCCAGCTGACCCCTCCATTCTTTTACCTGTAACTTCCTTACTCCACCCCCCCCCCATTTCCAGGTATAACAATATTTCAGAACAATAAAACTATAGGAGTCAAGACAGTGTGGTTTTGCCATAAAGACAGATAATATACGTCAATGACACAGAATTAAACCCTTAATTTAGAGTCAATAAAGGTGCCAAGGTACCTTTGGGTCATCCTGTGGGTAAAGGATAGATTATTCAACACTGGTCCTGCCTGGCACAATTGAATATCTACGTTCAAGAAAAAGAACTCAAGCCCTTACTTCACACTACATAGAAAAATAATAAAAGACCTCAAACCACAAAACTTTTGGGAGAAAACATTAGAAAATCTCTGTGACTTTAGGTTATGCAAAAAGTTCTTAGATAATAAGATACCAAAGCTATAAGTCATAAAAGAAAAAAAGTCGGTAATTTCCACATCAAAATTTAAAAGTTTAATCCTTCAGAAATCACCATAAAGAAAATGAGAAAACAAGTCAGAAAATGAAAGAGTATTTGTGAATCACATATCTGATAAAAGACTTAAATCTAAAATATATAAAGAGAAAGAAAACTTTCAACTTGATAAGACTAACAATCTAATTTAAAAATGGGCAAAATATTTAAATAGATATTTCACCAAAGAATAAATATATGATTAGCACATGAGAAGTTGCTCAACATCATTAATCATCAGGAAACTGCAAACTAAAACAACAGTAAAATACCACTTCATACTTGCTAGAATGGTTATACCAGAAAAGACTAACAATGTCAATTATGAAAGAATATATAGAAAACTGGAATACTTCAGCAGTTTCTTAAAACGTAAAATATATACTTATCATATAATGCAAACTATTTCATTCTTAGATGTCCACATAAGAGAAATGAAAGTATATGTCCACAGAAAAATTTGTATGAGAATATTTTGGAATTGCCAAAATTGGGAAGAATCCAATTACCCAATGAATAGATAAAATGTGGTATATGCATATCTACTAGGTTGAATAGTGTTCTTCCAAAAATGCAAGTTCACCCTGAACCCATGCAAGTGTTCTTAATGAAGAGGAGAGTTTTTTTGCCAATGATCAAGTTAAAAAGACATCACACTTGCTTAGGACAAGTCCTAATCCAGTAACCGATATTCTTATAAAAAGAAGGAAATTTGTACACAAACATGAACAGAGAAAAGACAGCCAGGTGAAGACGGAAGGAGAAATGAGTAATGCTGCCACAGCCAAGGAATACCAAGGACTACTGACAACCATCAGAAGCTTAGGAAGACAGCATGGCCTGGCCAACATCTTGATTTCAGATTTCTACCTTCCAAACCTGTGAATTCCTAAATTCCTGTTGTTTGAGCCACACTTAGCTTTGTGACATCATTCCTAAGAAACTGATCCAGTATACATTGATACTATTCAGAAATAGAAATGAATGAGTGATACAAACAAGAATATGGGTGAACCTCAAAAACATTGTAACTGGAGCAATTCAGACAATTTTTAAAGGCTATGTAATGGATGATTCTATTTACACGAAGTTTCCATGTCAGGCAAAGCTTGCAAGATAAAAACCAGATCAGAGTTTTTCTGGGACTGGGATTGAAGTGGGGATTGACTGAAATCAGGCAACAAGGAACTTTTCTGGGGTGGCAGTTGCTGGTTCTGAAACGTAACTGGAGTGAGAGTTACAAAACTGTAAAAGTCTACTTAAATCATTAAATTGCACATTTTCAATGAATCAATTTTATACTATGTAAATTATACATCAATAAAATGCTAAAAAGTAAACTAGCAAAGTTCTGTTCCTTCTATATATTCTATTTAACACAATACAGAATTTACCATTCCTTGAAATTGGGTAAAATTGATTTATCATAGGAATATGAGGTTTTGGCTTATTTGTTGCTATTGGTGTTGGTCTCTAAAATTATTTGAAAACCATTATCAGGTTATTATGTATTTGGTCTATTGAAACTTTCTGTGATCATTCTGGAATTTCATATTTTTCTAGAAATTTAATCTAGGATTTTAAATGCTGTTTCAAATCTCTGTTGTATCTGTAGTGATATCACTTTTTCATTATGTGTCTTGTTTATTTGCTTCCTTTTTCTTTTATTTGCTTCCTTTTTCTTTCTTCCTTTTTTTTTTTTTTTGTTTTTTTTGTTTTTTTTTTTTTTTTGAGACAGAGCCTCAAGCTATCACCATGGATAGAGTGCTGTGGCATCACAGCTCACAGCAACCTCCAATTCCTGGGTTCAAGCGATTCTCCTGCCTCTGCCTCCCTGTAGCTGGGACTACAGGTGCCCACCACAACGCCCGGCCACTTTTTGGTTGCAGCCATCATTGTTGTTTGGCAGGCCCAGGGTGGATTCAAACCCGCCAGCTCAGGTTTACATGGTTGGCACCCTAGCCTGTTGAGCCACAGGCCCCAAGCCTGCTTCCTTTTTCTTGATTAATCTTATCAGAGGTCTACTTTGTTAATCTTTTCAAAGATCAGCTTTTGTTTTTGTTAATCTTCTCTATTCTTATGTTCTTGATTTTCCTCTTTTTCTTTTTGCAGTTTTTGGCCAGGGCTTGGTTTGAACCCGCCACCTCCAGCAGATGGGGCCGGTGCCCTACTCCTTTGAGCCACAGGCGCCACCCCCTTAATTCTATCTTTATCATTTTCTTCTTTCTTATTTCTTTGGATTTGCTTACCATTATTTTTTCTAACCTTACAACTTAAAAAATAAGCTCATGGGGAGGAGCCAAGATGGCAGCCTGTAGCCAGCTTTCTACAGACGCTCCCATCCAAAAGGAGAGTTAAAGGACAGAAATTTAGCAAGAAAGCCAATGGTTTGGAACTGAGCCAAAAGAGAAGGTCGAAGAACGCACATCAACCCTGCTGGAGCGACCTGTGACCCCAAGGATGCAAATAAAAGGTACAGAGCACATCACCAAGTGGACGGGAGTCCCCTCCCCCATCAGAGCAGCTGGCAGTATACGCCATACCTCCATACAAACAAGCGAGCAGAGTTCAGATGTCCTCCCACTCTACCCCACGGGAGACACCCTCTAAAAACTGGACCTCCTTCCCCTACTAGGGTGCCGCGGCACTCTCCTGCCAGGCATAAAACTGTATAAAAACTGTACATATTCTCTACCTGCAAGTTGGAACTCCTGGCACTCCCCTCCACTCTCACCCTGAGGTCTGGAGGTCTGTCTGCCACGGAGTCCAGATTCTTGGACACTTTCTCGAGGGATGTGGACAGGGCATGGGCTGTGATGGTCTGTGCTGTTTTCCCAACTCAGGAGCAGTGAGAGGAATAGTGAGCCGAGGGGTGGCCAAGGTGGAGAGGCAGTCCCCTGAGGCACCAAGTAGCAGCGCTGAGAAAGCCTTCCTAAAGTTCGGCCGCACCTGACCTTCGGGGGATGATGGCTGAGACAAAGGGCTGAATCTCACAGACTGAGTCGGGACTATTAGCAGCCCAGCGTCTCTTCCACAGGGCAGAAATTCTGTGAACTTGTTCTGTTCTATCAGCTTTTTTGTCTACTTTACATCAATCAGGGACAGGGCTGGAACTGAGTGAATCGCCCAAGCCCCTATCAAGTACCCAGGTTGTCAGGCCTCACCTCCCCCTTGCCAGCAACGACATAACTGGTGGACTGGCTGAGGAGCCACAAAGCCCCGTGTGACCTAGGCAGGTGCAAACCTCTAGAGCATCTGCTCATTGGAGGGAACTGAATCACAGCCCTGCAGGGTTACCAGAGACTGGGTGTGGCAGAGGGGCAAGGCAGGGAAAGAGGCATCAACCTTCCCAGGCTAATTTACTGGCGGGGGGGGGCCTCCTGAGGTCACAGAACCCTGGAGTGAGTTATACTAAAGCTGCCAGCAGACTCCTGATGTCTAGTCACGAGAGACTTTTCAACTCTTTGATTTGAGGTTGGTACTGGCTGGGACAATTGACTGGGACCTCTTCATCTGGGCCAATCACCCGAGGACTTTCCAACATTGTACACTGGGTGTGTGGTAGTGGGAAGGTTGTATTTCCTTTTCCAATTGCTGTGGAATTGTTGTAGGGGCGTGGTGACCTAACTACTGGTATTTTTTAACAGCTCAGATTCCAACACAGAGTAACCTATTCTCTAGGGTAAGACAGAGACCAGCTGAAGATAAGACAGAGCCACTTAACCCCACCACATCAAGAAGGCCCCCAGTTTTACAGGCAGTAGCAAAGTATGGGTTGGCAAAACTCTAGGAGAAAAGGTACAAACACCAGTCCCAGCTTACAGGCAAAGGAAGGACTGGTCAATCACTACTCCTAGAACCCCCAACCAAACTTATCCTTACCTACTCACCCAGCCAAACGGTGCAAAATAAATATGGGGCAGAATCAGCAGAAAAGCTCTGGAAACATGAACAAACAGAGTAGATCAACCGCCCCGAGGAAGAATTTGGCAGACACAAATGATGATCCTGTGCATAGACAGATGGCTGAGATGTCAGAAATCGAACCCAGAATTTGGATTGCAAACAAGATCAATAATATAGAGGAAAAATTGGAATTAGAAATTCTGGGAGCATTTCAAAAATTGTCTCAAGAATTCAAGGAATTCAAAGACCAAATAACCAAAGATTTTGACACATTGAGACAAGAAGTTGCAGCCCTCAAAGATCTGAGAAATACAGTAGAATCCCTCAGTAACAGAATGGAGCAAGCAGAAGAAAGGATTTCTGACATGGAAGAC